>JAQGAB010000086.1:0-48134 GCA_034696565.1 Isotomurus graminis
TACTCACAGTTTCGTCTAATTGTGTTTTATGAAAAGTTCGGTTATTCTGGCTCATTTCTCAAATTTAATAAGTCTCCCATTGTTTTGCAATCCTAAATCCAAATGCTTGGTTGATTAACTATTAAAAGGTCAACTTGAAGTATCAAGACAATTCTAAGAAATTCGCTCAGCACGAACTTCATCATGCGGAAGAGCCAATTGAAATTAATAGTTGTACAGAAAGCCACTTCAAAACTCCTGGTTTTCCTTCATAACCCTTGCTTATAAGATGTGAAGTTGCATTTGATCTCGTAATTTAGTAAGAAGTACCAATTTTCTATTTTTACGAGTAAAGCATGTGCACCTGAATCATTTAAGAAGTCAATTACACTATTACAGTCAACCTACACATTCCAAGAGAAAAGAGGAATTGAAAAGCACTTTGTACTTGAGGATTAAATGCCAAAAGTCCTGTTAGTCTTTTGGAAAGAGCATTTAACTCTCCTAAACTAATTCGGTTCTGGGAAAAATGCCACCCAACAAGGTATTAATTACTTGGACACAGGCACAGGTACACGGGGTCCCTCATTTATTTAATCCAAGTGAAAAAGCACAGACATGTTCATTCATTTAGCCGAGAAACAGCTAACTCTTTAACACACTGCTCTTCAGGTAACGTTAATTGTGTCTAATTGTTCCTGAGTAAACGGCTTGTGTAACCTGCTGCTCCACTACTCCACAGAGAAGGAGCATTATTAAGTCACACACACATTATTATACACAATTTGTTATGTCACACTCATCAGGACAACAACTCAGCTTCTTTTAATCTCTAATCCTTAGTAGACGATTAAACTGTAATTTACAAAAGTGTAAAATTGAGACTCAGTCTTCTCACCTGAGGAGTAAATAAGTCCATGAAATGTTCCGTTAAATGCAACACGAATCTTCATGAAGTCATCTTGGCATTCAGCTTCAATGTCTGTGTGTTCAGAAGCAAAGACAATTAGATTCTAGTGTTATTTTACATGTTAAGAGTTAATTGTTCAAACTTACGTTGGACCCGAGTTACGTTAAAGGGATTTCGAGAATTCCTGTCCCATGGGTACACATGGGTGTTCGGAACGGGATACCGAGACTCAACAGGCCGCGTCTGCCATAACGGATCTGACGCTGCAGCTTCCAAAGCAGGTCTTGCTCGCAAAGAATTTGGTGGAACGTAGCCCTGACCTCCGACGAATACAACCTGCAATTTTGCACTCATTTTTATGCAATCATTACCATAATTTCAAGCAGAAACTGAGCTACCGAGACACCGAAAGGCATGTGTCTTCTCAGACGGAAGCTTCTTATGCATGTAATTACAATCATTATGATAGACGGATGTAGGACTTTTCTCAATGGAACAAAGACAATTGTAGGTTAGGTTAAGCAATCATCTCAGCATCTTTCAAATTCAACCTTTCTCTGTGTGTCTCATTAGGGTTCCTTACTATTCAGTAGGCCTCTGTGTGAAACTTTAAATGTTTAAACTTGTAGAAAGTGCAGTAGGCCACTGTCAAATTGATTTGTTACAAGAAACCGTATTAAATAAAGAAACGCGTCCATCTTAATGCTTATATAACAAATAAATGCACGCAAGTTCAGTGGTAAAGTAATCTTTGAATCTATTAATTAGCTATCCTACCGGTTGGTGATTGCTCCCTTCTTCCTGTAACGCTTCCCGAGTCTCATTCTTCATCAGATGCGGAAACGAACTCTTGTACTCGTATTTTCTTTGATCGGTTCCAGCGTCCTCCGAGGAAGTAGAGACAACAGTTCCAGGCTCCACATTAACACTTTCCATTGAAGAACTGCTACTTCCTCCTCCGTCACTCTCATCTACAGTTCTTTCCTTCCATAATCCCATTTTATCTAATTTAGCTGCTAATTGATTCATTGTTGGAGTAGATTTCTCTTCTCCCCCAGATGTGGTAGATGTAAAAACGCTACTCCCAGTTCCTCCCATATCTCCCCCGGTAGGAGAAGTCAAAGTTATCGACTGCAATTTCACTGGAGTCACAGAGGAAGATGTTGTAAGAAACTCTGTTCCATCATCCGCTCCCATTTCTGAAGTTGTCTCTGTTGGGTTCTAAACGGAAAAACACAATTTCTCTATTTTACATAATCCAGAAACACTTTAGATCCTCGTACATCTCAATAAATCTCATATTGTAGAACGGGATAAGGACATTCTATGCCAGTATTACACAACTCAACAATACCAGAGTATGAGTGACCTATAGAATATATAAAAATTCTGTGATTTTGACCCAGTTGTAAGGCTAGATTAATTGACCAGATTAGTTTCAGTTTCATCAGTTTCAACCTAATGGAACCTTAGGTAAAGATCTATTATGTAAAATCAACCCAAACTCTAAGTGGGTATAGTGTCGACACCACAAAGCTCATACAATTATGAATGCCGCACGGTATAAAACAAAAAATATAGAAAAAGCAACAGTAAAAGAGTAACCTTTCTATATATTCAAACAAAAGGTTGTGTAACATAAAAAAAGATGGGTAGTTTGTAGTTTACTACACATGGACAATCCACAGATGAGCAGACACGACCTCAAACAATACTCTTTTACCTACTTCACATAGGGTTGAATGAATTATATTATCACCTACCATGGAAGGAAAACAAACGTGTTTACTTAATTTATTACTGATACGTGTTTTCGGTACAATGAACACAAAAGTGTAGTAACGATTTAAACAATAACTTTTTTGTTCCGCAGGGTCCACCCACCTGACTCATAATTTGCATGCAGCTACAGCCTTTTTGTATTTGATCTCCACTCTCTCTGCTAAAACAACGCCTAAGCACACAATTAACAATGCAATGAACAATTTACAATTTGCATACTTTTACTTGCTTTGCTAATAAAAGTATCCCTTTCACCTGACAAGGAATTGTTCAGTCGTGTTTAAGCAAAGTGGATGATATGCATTACTTAATTTGTCAAAGGCCGAAAAGAGTCATCAACTCATCACGAATGAGAGTTTGTTCATTATATAATATCAACCTCGTAACACGTTTTGTCCTGTTACTAATTAATTAAGTGGAGATTGATTACTCCATATTTGACTGTGTGAGGACAGTGCATGCTCAGCTATTCATATTGGACCATTGTTCTCAACGGTTTTGACAATTTAGGAAGCATGACATAATTGTTGGGTAATCCAATTTCAATAAATTGAGGATGTTCGTTTGTTAATTAGTTCTGGAGAGGAGTTGCTTGATTAGGGAAGTCGTTTGTTGTGTGTGTGTGTACGGATAACTTTTGCTAGTTCTCGTATGGTGAAATTATGCAATAATGACTTATCAAGTGTGTATGATATTGCGCAGGGGACAATCAACGGAAACTTGAGGTATGTGAAGCAACGTGAGATAAGATGACATTCCTAGATTCTCGGATGAATGGATTAATGGATGATACAGTCGTAGCACTCAAGGTTTCTCAATATCGTTATTTAGCAACTGAAAATGTCACTTATACCCGTTCCGACGAGGTTTTTTTCTCATTAACCAAATGTAACATTTTATTAAGAGAAGTCGAACTTACGGCAGAAATAACGGAACGTGGGAGAAGGAAGGAAGCCATGATGAGGGATAAATAGAGAGCACCAAGACCAGCAGGAGATCTTCTCCACATCTTGAAAGGTGATGCTAATTGCTCCCCATGAAACCTTTTTCTCCTCCAACAAGTTGATGGTAATGGACGTGGGGACAATTCCTCGGGAATTGATGACGGTGACAATAATAAGGGAGATGATGGTGAGACCCGGAGTGACTCTCTTTCATCATCCGAATCTCTTTTTGGTTCGACTCGTAACTGTGAGTAGGACATTTCTTCTGAATGAAATTCTTTTCTAGGTGATGATCTCTCTGATGGATTTAAAAGACATTTACTGCTACTGCTCCTGTCCATCTCTGTGTCATTGTTGGTAGAGTGATCCATCATTATTCGCTTAGTTCCGTTGGTTGGGATGACCTTTCTTCGTGTCTCCCCACGATTGTTGTGTATTATCCACTTCCACAGGTAAATTAGCAAAGTCTCGATTACTTACATCAGCTGCAAGTACAACAAAATCATTGTATGCGTTAGTAAGGAAGGATCATTGAGAAGGAGGTATAAGGGAGTCTGGCAATTAAAAAAGGTTTTATTACACCGAGGATGCCTGCAACTTAATAACATGCAGCAGACGTCCAAAAATCGGAAGACATTGATGTGGTATTTTGTATACCGATACAGACTTGATTCTGTGGGAGCGTTTATTCTGATCAGCAAATAAAACTAACAGTTTATGATGCTCTTATTGTGCCTTAAATGGAGGAATGCAATGGTTTGTGAAAAAGGAGTCTGGTGAAACTGCTCTCTGTGGTGATATTTAAATAAGAAAAGCAGCAGGTGATCTTCAACAAAATTCTGAACATTTTCATCCCATTTCCGCATTCACAGACTCCTTTACTTGTCAATGTGCGAATGAGTGCGATCCAAAACTACTAACTCATCATGAACGCAACTCATCATCAGCTTTTTATTCTTGCGGAAGACACAGACTTCCATTTCTTCTATTTGCATCCCATTGTCATTCGCAACTGTAGCAGGGAAGTAAATAAGTTTTGTATAACCAACTTTAACTTAAGGACTTAAACCAACCACCACCACTTTACCATTCCTAGTCTCTCTCTTTGCCTCTAGATTTTAAACTAAAGCGTCTTGTTAGTGTGGTTTAACCTTAGAGATGTTGGTGTTAGTGGAGTTGGAATAACTGTTATTTCTATTTCTACTACCTTTTCCACTACTTTTCTATTGTCTTTTATTTTCTACCAACAGTAGATGATGATAAGTCATGAGCAGCCATGTACGAACCCAAATTAAATGAGTTAAGGGAAAAGGTGTAAATTGAAAAGACAAGATTCACGTAATCAACAAGATTGTTAGCATTTGAGATAAACGTGCGTTATGACACTACAAACAACTGACAACCGTGAGAATGTTAACTCCCAGGTAGTCCAGAAGTAGTTCACATGTGTATCATATTTCATATTTGTCACTCTACTGTTTTTGGGATAATGCTTTCCTATTTCCTAATTGTTATATTCTCCTTACGTTTTGCTTACTCAGCTAAACTATAAAATAGTTTAAAATGTTCTCCGGTTGGTCATTATATGTTTGTTTCCCTCAAATAGCATGTCACAATGAGAAACTCTACACTCCTATCTGTCGACCTGCTGGAGCTGGAAATTCGAACTGAACCAAAAGCTACGATACGATGGTCTTGTAAGATACACTACTGTTTAGTCTCAAAGTTCCCCTGTGATTTTCGCAAACCATGAATCCTAAATTTTTTACAAACACATCTAAAATCTAAAACCCTAGCCCATGTGGAAGTTCGAGGAAATTCGTTGACACCACAAGAGATTTACTTTGAAACTGCCGAAAAGTCCCGCATACTTCATAGGAAAGTAATTGTTTCGCAGTAGAACATGGTCCTACCTACACCAAACAAAAACAATTCACAACTCATTGTTCATTTTCATGACTTGTTACTTTCTTCGCTTCCTCAATAAAAATCATGTCCCTTGTTGTGGAATTTACTTTCGTTGTGTTTGTGCAATACTATAAGCATTACTGCTTCTTGTTTCGTAAATTGCATCAATCATCAATGCAACAAGTCATGAAAACTTACTTGTGTTAAGGTAAACCCATACTCAACTTTGCACGAGCCAGTGACAGAGGATGGTTTTAAATAAATTGAGTTTATCAAGTTGTGCAATAATTGCTTACTAAATACGAACGTATTAATGAAAGATCATTTAAAAAAATAAAATGCAATGAGCAAACAAACTTGGATCTCAATTCTGACTTACTATTCTGGTGTCTAAAATAAATTGCATCCTGTTTGAGAATCTGCCTCAAAGAATAACTGTCAGTTATATTTAATTGTTCGGTACTCTAATTGTTCCCCATTTCCTTTCCGGTCTCATGTAAATTCTCTGAGGGAGTAGGGAAACTTGAACTTCATGAAAAGACCAAAATAAAGAAGGCATGCGGGATGAACATTCAACAAAGCAATTGTCGATTGTACATTTAACACACAACTAAATCCAATCTTTCTTTCGCTCTGATTTCAAACCCATCATTCCTCCCTATTATTTCCTCTTTAACCTTCTTCTAACACTACTAATGATAATACTCCCTTCCAACAATCCACAATTGCACATTCAAACACTCAAACAAATCCATTTTAAATTCACAGTTTCTCCGTTTCTTCATACCCAACTTCCTTCTCATCCTTGGACACTGTAGACTACATAAACCTTCTCATGACTTGGCTAAAACTCCATTCGCCTTTTACTATATAGCGTTAAATACAAAAATAAAATGGCTCAATGAATTCCCTCTGTCACATTCGGAAGAATATCAAAAATCTTTTAACTCCCCATTCGCTTCCTTTTTGGTTTCGGTTTCTCTGAGAAATTCGCTTGTACTTTAAATTTTACGACTTGTCCGATGTCTGTAGAAGGAAGTGCAGAGTTGCAAATCCCAAAGTACATAAGATGAATATATTCTTCACTCTCCCATCCCATCACATAACTACAACCGGATCAATTTAAGACTTATTACACGGTTCATCTTCTTTTTCTCACCGTACTTGCACTTACTACACAACGGACTTTACTTTTAAAGGACACACGGGCAAAATTTATTCAATTTTGAGTGATCTATCCGCTTAACATTATGAGAAGATTAAATTTAACCATTGTTCACAGTTATTCCCTAATAGTAATGGTAGAATACTTCAAATCTACCAACAATGCTGTATGCCAATGTTAACAGAGGCAAATGGACTCGCACAGTAGTCCTTCCTGTTTCACATAAAATTCATCCTTCACGACAATTCACCCAGGCTTTCAATTTCACTAACATTTTAAACATCTCCGTAAAATTACTCTTTTTCCCAGTTTGCTTGAGTTTAAGAGAAAAATGACTGTGTCCTTTTCGTATGTTGTTTTTATTTCCGTTGTCATTTCACCCAATAAAGTAACTGGTGCTCACATAAAACACATAATACACCATTGGGATCACCAGTAATGTTTTGCGTGCAAAGGTAATCCAATGCAAGTCTTTAAATACAACATACAATTCTTGGGTATAAAAGGTGTGACATTTCTAAACAACTATTTTACCTCAAAATACTGTACGAATCAGATATCCTGCGGTCTCCTGTCTCATGCTTAAATTAAGATGAAGATAAACAAGTTCAAAATGCTGTAATTTCTTCTCTCCTACAATGCGTACTGCATAAGCGTCCTTAACCTTTCAATGTACTCATTGCCAATTGGCCTCATGAAAGTGAAGCCTATCTCAATGAATTGTCAACTTTGTGTGCAAACCTCAAATAACAAAAGACGCTAAGAAGACAACGGGACAAGGAGATGAGAGACTCGTCGTCTTCTTCCCAGAAATAATAAGACAGGGATGACGAAAGAAAGTTAATCTGGTTTAATGTGGTCAAGGAAGTAACGGAGCATTCATTTTTATTCATGCATTCCATACCGACAACCATCTCGCTATCGTTGTAGATCTTAATCTTATTTGTTTGCATTTAAATAATCACAAGGTGTGGAGGAGATTAAAGGGCACGGGTGATTATTACTTGAGACAAAAGACTAAAAGCGGAAGGAAACTGCATAATACCAGCAGGGTTAAGAATTTAGTATCGAAATAGCATTTGGGACACATTCGTATACGTTTTCTACCTTCATTATTATTAGTTTAAGTTATTTAAGTCTCCGACTCATATTGGAGATCTGTTCTAATCTTAACTATAAAAATAAGTAATTTTCATCCCTCTACATGGAGTAACCTTGTGTAACAAACTATTGCATAATGTTATTCCACTGGACTCTGAAGAGTTGATGAGTTTTCCTTGACTAACAATATACCCGTTGTTACAAAATATAATTTACCTCAGAAGAGATCAAAACTGATTGCATTAAATTGAGAATCTCCATTCGTAAATTGCTGCATGTTGTACTGTTACTGATTGATATCGATCGGGACTCGCATTCACTTGGATTGTGACTGATAAGATTGAAATGCCAAATTTATTGAGGAAATTTCCTTTCTTCCTTTGTGCACGGATGAAGATGAATCTGACACATGTAGTGGAGATCTTTAAGAGCGTATAATTGCAATTTGCAATCTACGATACTCCTTTAGAGGGATGTGCATGTGAGTACATGTTATACACAAATATATATGTGTGGTAATGAATAATATATACCTTATGCTTTAGCTGTACATATACAAGTTTCAGAGTGAAAGACAAAGATCTTCTACATGGCCAACCCTGTCGTGCTCGGTTATTTCTTCCGTGTGTATGTGTGTTAAGAAGATAGAGAAAGACAAGCTACAAAGTAATCTTGACTTTGATCTGAAATTGATATTTTCAAAGAGATTCGTTTTGTGCAACAAAAGAAAGTATTTAAGAGTAGAATGAAGATAAAAAGTGTTATCTGAAACATGCATTATTGGACGATGAACTCGTATAACGTTGAGAGTAATGTTTGTTTACTGTTTTTGTGTTGTTTAAGATATAATGACGGTACTTAAGGTTAATTAAATATATGACAATGTACGTAGGGGTGGTTTGGATAACTTAAAACTTACCAGGAATTACGGGACTCATTGATTAAATCAATGAAGTGTGCAAGTGGATATTTTTATTCGGTTTTTCATACCTCGTTTCTGTGTGTAGTTTGCTTAGTATTTGTATTGTAATCTTCATGGTTGTTTCTTGAGGATAAAAACAAACTACAGATTTACCAATTTGTTCAGGTAAATTACGCTTCCAAAAATAAACCAGTTTTTATACTCAGCTTCCTTCTCAAAATAAAGTAAACTTCTTAAGAAAAAGGAACGTGTCTCATTCGACATGGAAATTACTTTCATTCTTTGGACAAACGTAGTCATAAAATTTGAAAGATGGCAGATGGACATAAACTCCAAAGTCTCCGTGTTACATGTTCTCTTTCCTGACTTAAATAAATTGGCGATCATGGATTTAATGTTACGTAACTTTGTAGTGAGCAGAGTTTTCCTGCCTCAGACGAAATTCAGAGTGAAGCATATCCGTCACAGTTGTTTGATACAATAGGTTCTTTAAAGTTTAAACAGGCTATTTCTAATTTATGCTACTGTCGACTTTCATTGAAAAATCGACGCAAAATTATCTTAAAGATTTTGAAAAAGTTGAGAAGTAGCTTCCGAAAGGGTTTTAATTGTTAAATCTTAGATTTTAGTTTCTATAAAAGTACTAATACATCAAGTAGTAGTAGAAAGATTTTTAGGATCCACAACAGCTTAAAATATGCAAATAACAAGTACTCGTGAATTCTGTGGGAGACCAGGGAAGTTCATGAAAACTCGAACTTGTGCATTCTTCCATGAGCATTCTTCCCCTTGCATGTCTTCCGTATTCATCTCAAAGTTAATTGAGATTTGCTCACGATAATTACATAATGTGAGCCAGATGTCTTTGACTACCCGTATTTGACTGTATTATGCAATAATCTGACTCAGGAGGACATTAGCATCCATTCGTAAAGCTGGCTAATTTGTCGCTTGTCGTGTTTTGTTCCACAGAAGGGTCAAATATACAGTCTCGAGAAGATCATTGAACAATATAATCCCATGAAATCACCCTGCCTGCCTGCTTTTGCATTTCCTGTTTCAATACTACACGATGTTAATTGTTTATACTTAATTCAGTCTACCTCAAAAGACGATTATTTCACGCCCACACCCTCCCCAAGTTGAGGAATCCTCCGAACTGCTCAGCAACATTGCTAACTACTCCACAAACAGTCTCCGACAAGCCGTACTTAATTGCTTAAGTGGGAATGGGATTTGTAAAATAACAATAACAAGGTCTCTTCCTAATAAGATAGAATTGACGGACCGCAGAGGCACTTTGAGACAACTGAATTAACACTTGGCACCATGATCTTCTTCAACATGACGATACATAAAAACCGAGGAATAAAACGCAGCAGAGGTCATTAATTTAAAAGAAACAAGAAGAATATTACAGCACTCCACTGTTCAATCACCAATGCATAGCTGTACTTTCTTTATTCGATAGAAATAAATAAAAAGAACACTTTTATTGTGAGAAGTCAATTAGTCTCACACCACAAAGCTTAACATTACTAATCAACCTACGAATGGATGAATGATTTGTGTGATGCTGCTTCTTTATTGGTTCTACATAATTCCTTAAAATAGCTGCCACCAGCTATTCTTTAACATTATATATCTAACATCAACATACATATAATATATTTCTGCATAACTTATTGATAACATACCAATTCCTAACCACACTTCGCACACCTGAGGATCCACCGTACGGAATTTCTCTGAGATTATATTGATCGAATCTTTGCACTACTTCACTTTGTCACGAGTAAGATTTAATCAGTAACTCCCATTTGACATAAAACTTCTTTCACCTTGAGACACAACTCATCTTGGACAATTGGAAATCATGTAAAATTTGAACTTGACTTGTGCGACTACTAGTGACACAATAAGGACATCATTTGTACACATTGTGTCTGAACAATTCGTGCCTAAGTGAAGTAGCAATAGAAAAATACGTCTTTCATATTTGTATTCCCATCGTTATGATTTATTACATGGGGAATGCAAGAAGACCAGCCTTCTATTCTGACATAATGCCCTCTTGAATAACTCCTAAACGGTTAAGTATAATATGTTGTCAACTCACGATTAAGGAGTAAGTCAAGTCATCAGGATTGCAATTACAAAGCTGAATTTAAGATGATAAATCGTTCCAACCGTGTCTTCCTCACGTCCACGATCTTATTTAATAATTTGCCACATTATTCGCCAACTCTGCAGTCTCATCTATCTTTATGAACTTTATAACATCTTCAGTAAAGTAAGGAACTGTCCAGTCCAGCTGACATGTTTTCCACATCGCGTATTGTGGAAATGTGACATGTAAAAAAGATATTTGCTCTAATAGACAAGGATAAGCATACAAAAAGCTGGCGATTTAAATCAGAGCATAAGGCTAAGTCCAAGACACCATGTTTTGCATTAAATTCTTTTATACGTTTTTCTCTCCCCCGGTGTGCCTTTTGAGTTCTTTGGGAGACACAAGTGCATCTCCTCAAAGAGTGTAACACAAAATGCCATGTGATGTCATAATAACTCAAACAAAACGGAGAAGTTTTGTATTAACAAAAGGATTAAAAGTTGGAGCTTTTCGCTTCAGTTACTCAGTCAAGAGACCACTTGTCTAAAAGTAGGTAAAGTGAGTTCTTGAACTACGAAGAGTTAAATACAATTTTTTCACGATGCTTTAACTGCCACTTGAACTTGGGCAAAATCCTTTCTTTCTACTCGGAGGATTTAAGTCAAACGGTAACTTCCGCTTGGTGACACTCACCTACCTTCATTTCGTTTATTTCGTTACTCCTCTGTCTCTAACCTTGTGCAGTTCAGACTACTTCAAACTATTTACCGTCTACGGAATATTTAGATGACATTTTGCTAAGGAACTGTGGAACGGATGTACCAGGGATGATATTTTTCTACACGAAAATTGTGTCTCTAGATTCATTCTGTTAAATCATCTGCCCCACCCTACCGCAGAGAGTAAGATGAAGAAGAAGACCCAGATTGACTCAAGCAAGCATGCAAATTATCCCGTCTTTTGGCACATCTACCGAATAATTCACAATAAAGGTGAATTTCTGATTCACTGATTACTCAGAATAGCAAAAATAGCAATTTGTGTGGCAGGAGGATGAAGGAGAATGGGTTAAGGTTGAAAAACTATGCGTCTTTTCTTATTACTTAATAGATTCGTAACGAACTGCCTTCTCCTTGGTATTACGAAAACACAGCTGCAAAAAATATTACAGTTCTGATGAATCCATAAAATCTCAATTGATTCAGTTATTTTCAATGTTACAAAACAGATTTACTCTGGTTTCAGTCATTGATGGTGAAAGAAATTATTGAAGAATGATTATGAAACCAACGGGTTTTGTTTTCGGTTTGCCTGTATGAAAATCTTTGTGCGTAAAAAGACTTCAATAAGACTATAGTGACTAGGTTAGTATATCATTTATGATTTGGATTGATTAAAATATTACGGGAATAAGTATCTGCGTCATATTAGTAGAAAACTTGATTGTACTCACCGTCTTTGAACAGAAGAAATGAAGTACAGTTTGGCAGGAGGATGAATGGGTTAGTTCAGCTTTCTCAGGTAACCTTTTTCTTTGTACTGATACTTGATATAAGAAGACTGGTCTCAGACTGACCAAGTGATTACACCCTGTGGAGTGAAAGTATGGCCAATCTTTCAATGGACGAGTTCTTCGTTCACAGTATTAGCAGTAGTGGCTTTGGCTGTGAGCGTGTAGACTATACGAGGTTATGCAAGACGAGGGTTGACCAGCGAGAAAATGGATTTCTCAACGCTCTGATTGCTTTCACTTGGTCTGCATATAATTTTTATTGTCAACTGGCACAAATCCTCAATTCTAATGTTGGTCACATCCAAATCTCTCAGAAATCTTAGATATTAATACACTTTCCCAGTCTGTCAAGTCCTAATTATAATAAGAGCTTAGTTGATCTCTTAGCTTTACACGTAAGTGTGTATCACTTTACCCCGAAGACTTTTTCATGGGATTTTGGTGAGTTTTTAAGGAAATTTTTAAGGACTTTCTTACAAGTTCTTGTCAATTTTAGTAAGAAAACTGTTCAAACTAATATTTCGAAAAAGCTTTATTCAGCATGAAGATGTGCTAAGCTGAGGGAGTTGAGAGCAAAGTGAATGACAAAGGTTGACTTTGACTTGGTGACTGATTAAGGTGGAATGGCAGAGGGATGAGTTCAGACCACAAGATCAGTCGTCCATGGATGGTGAGTGAAACTCGTCTGAATCTCTGGCTCTCATCCCCTCACTCTTTTTAACACTTTTTTACCCTCTTCTCCCCATCGTCCGTTCCGTACTCCTCGTCATGTCTCATCCTCAGTAGCCTTCCAAGCCTCCACAACCAAACGTCTGTGGACAGAATTTCAAATACTTTATACAGACTATTATAAATTAATCATGACTTAATTGTTAAATTAAATTGCGATTAAAAGGTATTTTGTCTTGTGCAAAGCTGTCATCTAGAGCAGAACCGACAATTCATTTTTGATTTTGTATTTTCTGGATCTGGATTTCTATCCATAATGGATGAAACAGTTGACAGTCTTGACACTTAAAAGTGTTAAATAACGATCATTCATCACTATTGTACCTACCCTGCTAACCCTATACTAGTATTTACCATCCGTAAATTAATTGTAAATTAAAAATGGCTGATGACTTTTAACACACCGAAGGATTAACAAAAAATGTATAATGGTCAGTTGAAGGAACTGAACGCAGATTGAGTTTGATTTCCTGAAATATATCAGTATTGCAGTCATATTCATGTTTCCAATCATCTTCTGTCATGTGTCATGTTTCATCATAAGCTTAATTGCTACACTGTTCTTTTAAATAATTTTTAAGTCCGCGAACACTCGTAGTTGTTCACTCTTAATTATTCGTTAGACTTCAACAGACCTTTCAATCCATCTTTAGTTGAGATGAATGCCATATTATTGAATAATTAAGTGTAACTGTACAGATGATGATGATGATAGTTGTAGTCTTTACAGATTCTTGTGATGATTGCTCAAGTTTTATGGACGTCAGTAAGGGTGGTCGTGCGATGTGGGTAAATGCCAGGAATTTCGAAATGCTTCTGTGTTGAGTATTTAAAGGTACAGTTTCTCGCGACGTAACCTAGCTCAGCGAAGTATTAAGTAACACAGTAATAGATGCAGGAACAAAGACATTAAAACGCAGACTAATTAGGATACGCCACACTTCTTGTGTTCTTGTAACCCGTCGCATTGTAATTAGCCAAGATGAATGGGGAAGATTCATGAAGATGTTACACAATTTGGTGTTCAATTGAAGGACCGTACCACACGTCGTGATGTCCTTCTAAATCATTCAGGTGTGAATTGTACGAATATTATTGCAGAATTGGAGTTGAATTTTGCATTGTTATTTGTAACTTATCTGCGTCTTGCTGATTTCAACATCTTCGCAGAACGTGTCGGGGGTAGTGAAATGATTTACTATAAGTTATCAGAAGATTTAAAGTAGTTTTGAGGTAAACGTTTCCCTAAAATTATCAGTAGTGAACTACTGAACTGTGACTACTGAATTAAGTTTTCATGAGGGCAAATGACACTTAACATAAGGTCCTTAATACGCAACCGATGACACAAAAATAAGAATGGCCCTGCTGAGTATTTGTAGTTCTAATTTCTGACCATTTTAAGCGGAGTAAAAGGCTCCCGACTTGATTAAAAATTTTGGGACTGTGACTAATTGGAATTGATTGAGACAGTCCTAATTAGAACTTGAAGCATTTGAGCTTAACGCGACCAACGTAAATTATCTCGCAAAATCATTTGTATCGAATGAGGTGAGAATTGACAACTTTGCCCTTTTGGCCAGATACTGTCAACTGTGTACTTTGTAGCCAACAGCGTTCGTACTAATCTATAAATATTGAATAAATACACACATGCAATTACTTGATGCAGGTCAACCTGTAAACCAGAAAAACTCTCTGATTCATACTGTCCACTGTATTCCCAATTCCCACTGCTCTGAATTAACCTCTTGCACTTGAAATTAGAATTCTAAAACTGTGTAGCACACATGGTCGTCTTGTGTCATCATTCTTTACTTAAAGTTTGGTAGACAAATTACAAATTATTTCCACCTCGTTGGCCCAGACTTTGCGATAACCACCGACTCGAATATTATGAACTGGACCTTTAAAAACCAACACTGATTCCTAAAGCACAATCAAGCATGACGCAGAGTATTGTATAGTCTTATCAAACTAATTGACCGCCTCCATAAAAAATATATTTCATGTCCTTTTCATAAAGAACTACAACCCGACTAATCTTGCATCTTGACCAGAAGCAAAAACTACTTTAGTAAGACGAAATCTTTGGTATTTTACATAACACAACCTTTCGTGTGTAAAAACAAATCCCGTTTGTTGTTTTAAGTAAAAGCTCGTTGTGTGTAGTCCCCTTTGGTCAAATCTTGATGTGCAATATGAACACAAAATGCCCAATGCACGTCTGTCAGTTTCTTCCACTTTTTCAGTAGGAATTCTCAGACATCAAATGGGATTTCGGATTCTCCAAGCTTTCCATTTCTAACTGCAGATAGAAATCGCTCGCAGCAATTCATTTTTTTGTTTATCGCATAAACAAAAAATATCACAAGAAACTGTAGTAGCTCATCGTATATTGTCCGTACACACATACTGACAACTTGTGAAGTTGTGAAGCTCGGTACTTTTGATTTCTATCAGAAAATTGCTCACCAACTTACGATTGAATGTAATTGTTATAACGTTTCAAAAGTGGTGGTGAGATTATGTGAATTCATTTAATTCTGAACATTTTACGATTTACATTCACTCAGAGGCCATTCTCTCGGTCTCTCTTGATACGAACGAAGAAATTGAACACGTCAAACATATAAAACTCTTACTCTCTTAAGAAGTAAATCCCATTCAAACTTCAGACAATTCAACGGAGACTCACAAGGGCAGGGTTGCATTTGGCTAGGACAAAAGTAAAACTTTTTCTCATCATTAAGTCACATAATCTCAATGAATCTCTCTCTCTCGGGTGGTGGTTTAAGGAAGTCAGCTCATCAAGTTATGAAACAACACATGCAGTCACCAGTTATTAGGATTATGAAATGTGACATGAGCTAGTGAAACTAAAATAGACGACGGTGATAAACTACACATTAGTAATAATTCAAAACTACATAACACACGGGCATTAAATAAATCGAATACATTTCTCTTTGAATATTTTGCTGGTGCTCATTTATCAACTCATCATCTCCCCTAAAAGAAAGGACAACACCCTACAATCATCTCAATAATTAGTGTAGCACCCAAGAGGTAATCAACGAATAAATGGGATGTGTGTGTGAGTGATTCACTTGTCTGAATGGTAGGATTTTTATTCGAAGAATTGAGACAATAGTACACACACACTATATATATCCCTTTAAGGTAAAAATAGAATTATCTCTCAGTCCTTCTTTAAAGTATATAATGATGACTTCTGATTCATCTCATTTATTCCTACGTGAGAGGAGACCACGTCGTCGGCAGAGATAAACGAACAAGTTCACTGTCAAGGCTGAGGAAAATTATAATGTCTTTGCTACTCCTGCTACAATTTCAAAACCACATTTATTACATTCGCTCCTTGAGGACTTGAGCGTTATATTATGGATGAATCACATTCACAAGACATTGAGACAAAGAAACAACGACCTAAAAAGCTGTATGGAGTCTGGTTACAGTATCATAGTGGGATTTGCCCTAACAAACTTTGTACTACTAGTTCCAAATCTTTCAAAGTATTTCTATAATTCAACTTATATACCAAATATTTGGACCATTGGAGTGCGAAAAGATGAAGTTTTGTGCATCAATGCGATGGTCTTTGAGTGTCAGTCCCAAATGCATATCAAGAAAAAAACACTGTCTAAAATATTCTAAACTCTCCCCTACCTAGACTTCCAGTTCAATTGCTCATTCACCTTAAACTCGTATTAAAATAATAAATTCCCACACGTATTTTCATCGCTTAAGTATTTATTATTATCTATCACTCCCCTAGTTTAAATCGAGTCCTTATCAAATCAATAAATCAATTTAAGAGTTTATTGTGAAGAAGTCTAAATTAATAAAAGTTTACAGGTTTGCACGTTCTCTCTCACGTGAAGATTTTTAACTGAGACGAAAGATTGAATGATAAATCTTAAAATCTCGAGTGTCAATTGATTTGTATTATTACATATACTTGATTGAATCATACGTGAAGATGGATTATCTCTAAAGTGATTGGGTAGATCTTCACATCTATCATGCAGTGATTATAATAACAATGATATTAAAATAATTTTTCGTATTGATTGCAGAGATTAATACGTGAAGAGGAGTGAAGATACAATTGATTCATCTCATGAGCTCATGAGTAGATGAAGTCGGTGACAAAGAGAGTTCAATTATTCCTTGTATTAATACAATTCTTGTAAGAAGTAATCGGTTGATATTTTCGTGCTAAATGCGGTAGTCAGTTGGTTACTCATATTCTTTTGTGTGAGTTTTATTGGATAACTGTTCCATACGAGTGGAACAAAAGGTTCCATCTTCCTTTGTCAGAAAATGTCTATGACCCTTCCGAGAAAGACCTTTAAAATTTGCATGAGTGATTAAGCAGTGGATAACCAATGCCCATCGTATATGGTTTGTTTGATTGATTGCACATATGTTTGTGCAGTTACAATAACTTGTAGCAGCATTTTGTTCACGAGGGGGAGATGACATTTCCGGTACAAAATTTCAGTGGATATCGTTAAATGAAAATAAAGAAAGCCATGTCATAGACCTTGTGGTCGTGCAGAGGTAGCGATGCATCCAAGGATCGGTGGAAGGGTGATGCATATTTACTACACTGATTTTTAGTATTTGTACATTATTCTATTTCGATCCGAGTGTCCCTGAACCATTTTGCATAGCTAACTTGACCTATTTTAATCTATACAAAACCACAAATTCAGTATGTTAAAGCATAATAAACAAATTTCGTTTTGCGTATTTAAACGATCTCATTACACCTCTAAGCATGCTTAATTACAGAATTTACTGTGAGAAAGTTGCGGGTTGCAAATCTGATCGGGTCAAGGGCGCTGGGCACTCGAGGCTGAATCTAACTGTAATAGATGAAAGATAATAATCTTATCAGATTGTATGTCAGTCGAATACCGTACTTCTGGATATAAGGCCACAAGGCATTCAGGAGCACCCTCTCCTTGGCTAGTTTTTACTTTACATTGTCCAGTCAGGAACCATTACATTCCACCTTTTAAAATTCCACACATTTTCCAGTGAAACGGCCTTCCTTATTCCTTGACTGTGAAATACCAAATCAAGAATTATACTCCTTGCCGCAGATGATCAGCAATGACTGTTGGTGATGCTCCGTTTAGCTGTGATTTATGAACCTTTTAAACCTTTCCAAGCTGCACTTTTCTGTGTCTGACTAGTTGTAAGTGAAACCATGAAAAATTACTTTTGATGGGAAAAAACGGTGCTAGCAAATCCCGATTCAATTTTATTCGTTCATGTCATGGGAATTCCCATTCACTCCAATTTACATGCTGAAAGCTGTCCCACCTCTGATTTAATTCAAGGGACTATCATGTGCATCCAGAATAATACCTGAGAAAATGAATTCTTTTGCACTATACATGCATTTAGGTTTGGACGTAAAGTGTGTGTGGACATTCAATCACTTTCCTTGTGAGATCACAAATGAGTTGTCAAAATCCTTTTTGCTTCCTCACTTTTTCCTCATCTCTCTTTAAGAGACTCTCAAGAAACCTGCTAAGTTCACGGTGAGTCGTAAAAGACTCCGAGTGGTGGTCACTTTTCTTTTCTCGCAAAATCAAAAATGTACTAAAGCAAGTGATAATAGCTTAATTCGTTCCTCATTTATTTCGGTGTAGTCTATTGAGTTCCGAGTAGTTTAAAAGCATCATGGGACTATTTAAACCCATTGTGAGAGGTGGTGAATAAAACGACCATTATCAGAGGGATTATGTTATTGAAAATAACATGATTTTGCAGAAAACAGTTCTTTGCTATCCTATGAGATATTCTAAATGCCATAAGTCAAGCTTGGATAAGCCACCCATGTCGTCAATTTGAGCAGAACACAAGCCGCAAAACGAACTCGCGTTTCCGATAACCGATTTCATGCATTCAATTCTGAAATCTAATCATCTGCCTCACACTTTGTACCTCACCTCTCTCGGGAATGTCAATCATTAAGTGCTCGTCGACCTTTCTCAGTTTTTATCTAACGCTGCTGATGAATTATCTGCGATTTTTAAAAACACAAAGTTAAATAGATTAGAGACTTGTGTGTAACTTGTATCCGAAAGCAGAAATAAGCATTACATTTCTTGCGCTAATATATCCTAGATTACACATTTAAAAAACAATGCAAAAGCATCATCAAATAAGAAATTAGGAGCATTAAAATATCCAGTTAGAATGATGATGAGAAGGTGGAGACGGCAAGAGGCGTCCGTGTCAAATCCCCACACACTTGCTTGCACAAGGTCAGACTGATGAGTGCAATTATTTATGCACAAACAAATTGAAGGCATCACGCTAACTGTGATAATCCTTTGCTGCCATTGCGATGAATACATTAAACAATAAATATGACTAACCCCTGCTGGTGTTCCGGTTACTGTATAAAGCTGTCAACGTGGATGTTACTTGTTCTAGCCTAAATAAGTACCACCACCAACCCTCACACACACACACACATACAACACACTTCCGGTCGTACATAAATGCCCATGGACTCACATGACGCATGGAATTACTTGCCCTCCATTAATACTTCAGGTTTTCTTGACGCATATTTAAAACTTAGGTACATTCAACATTCAAGCTTAGCAGAGTGCCAGAACCCAGTCTTTGATTTTATTATCAATTTTAAAGCATAAATAAACAATCAATCTGCTAGAATAGTGTTTCTCCTGTTCAACTGATCTTCTAAAGTGAAGATGAGTTGCATGAAATAAGACGAAAGAAATGATATCCATTTACTATCAAGGAGATGAAATCAGCTAGGCATGAAATTTTAATTTGCTACCCCCTGGAGGGACCCAAATTGAGAAGAAATTGCTAATATTTGTGCAAAATACGTTGTTTGCTCGGGAGAATGTGTTTTTTAACTGAATGAACGCTTTCAGAACGCGTTTGAATGTGACTTGTTGCAACTTGCAAATTACTACCCTTATTCCAGCAAGTATTATTTAGTAGTGGCTACTAAAACCTCATTGAACTGACCTATGGCCTTGCTTTAATCCCAAAATCCTGGATACTTTTTACATCCAAAGTGTGGATAGCCACAGGAGACACAGAAAAGTGAATGTTTTACTGACAAATTACATTTTAAAGTGGAAAGAAGGAGTGACATAATAATTAATTGCATCTGGACTCATCTCATGGATACTTTTTGTTCACCAATTTTAAACGCATTCTTCTTTACTCAAATACAAACAATTTCATTGTCAACTAATTCGTTGTGCTGAAATCGCAAGGCCTGCATCCTGCTGACTTAGTAAACGGAGATTTTCCCTCAGTCATCAATCCCAAGATTTTAATTGAGTCCAGAGGAAGTTCGCATTTGTGTTCGTTAGTACATAAATAAAGTATTTCATGCAGCTCGCACTCGCATTCGCATTTTTCTACATAACAATTCTAATAAAAAATACCCAAAAAGATTGCAAGTAGAAGAAAATAGGAACACTCTGGCCACGAAATATTGCAAGTGCAAAATAAGCTTATAAGCTCGAGTGTAAAACGAGCAAGAATGAAAATAAAGCTTGAATGTCCCGTTAACAAGTCACATTGAGTATAAAACGGTACAACGGAGCAATTCTGGTATCCGATAAGCCACCCACCTAATAGCCACTCCCAACCGTTCAAGAGCACGTTCCGTCGAACCTCTACGAATCATTCATTAAAAACAATGGTCTTCATGCACTTTACAGCCGTACTAATGATCTCGTGAAGCCAATGGACGATGCAGCCGAAGATTCTTCTGTCTTTAGAGTTCCTCGGAAGAACCTCTCTCATCATTTAGTAATCATCACCCCATCAAAATGGCATATATGACTTTCTTAACACATTCTATACTTGAGATACTCTCCCAGTTACTTTGGGCATCGGCCTATATCTTCATACTTGAAAGAACAAAGCTCTCAACTCTCACCAACACGAGGAAACACAAGACATCGTAAAATAATCGTAATAAATGGTCTGGCAGAAGACGTAATGATGAGGAAGGAACGACATGTTCCGTGTAAATTAAGTGCAATTCAATGAATCTGTAAAAGAAGCAAAGAATATGATCGTCTACAACAGAAGATGAGTACACTCACAGTTGTCCAATTGTACACACATACCGTTTAGATACACACACATACACCCTTTTGAGTTGTCTTCGTTCTAAAAGATCATTACGAGATGAGAGCAATAATAATGAAAAGGTTAAAACACTCTTCTTATAACGTTACCGGCCTTACACAAAGCTAGTGTGAATTTGTTTTTGCCAATTTTATGTCATTTTTCGGTTCTGCCTAGGCCAACTTATCACTTTATGAGGATTTAACTTGATCTTCACTTATATTCGTCAAGAAGACTTCCTTGAAGATCTTTCCCGTGTTACGTAACACGCACACATGAACAAATAGCCCCATTCCTTGGGAAGGTGTCGAGAGCTTTACTACCTTTCAAGGGAAACTCTGTCTGCATCACCAAACCTTGAAGAGAGTTTTGAAGATTTAACTGTGGAAAAAGCCTGCGCATGGATTTATTCATTATTTTACAGTAATAAGCCCCCTTTTTACTTCAACAGCAATAATAATCTTCACTTACGGTTTTTGAAAGTAAAAGGTTTATTTGGAGATGTTTTTGCTCACGCTCGTCTTCACACGGGGAAATTGGACGGTTGCTCTGCTATTTTTGCGTATATTTCTCGTTAAAATACTTTAAAGTGGGGATTACGATTCCATTGTGTTTCATAAGGTAAACTTATAGCGTGCCGAGTTTTTATTGAAACAAATGAACGCAATAATGATCTTCGCACACATTCTCCTCGTGAGTACTGTTATCTCTCTTTTTACGAGAAAGTTATGCATACAATTTAAGTAACCATTATTATTTAATTTTACCGTGTATGGGACCTTAAACTGCAAATAGAAATTATGGAGGGTGCGGACGATTAATAAATGAACTATAATTATATTTATTTGAAAAAAATGAATGCATAAAAAAGTGCAATTTGCACATTCTTTCTCTTCACAAGTCAAAGAACTGGAGAAAGTGGGGTGAGGTTTTTATCCTATGCTCTCAAATTGTTGGAGTTTTAGTACTTTTTTACAATGTGCAACATTTGGAATTGAAAGAACCCTCCGGGTAGAAGCAATGCTGAAGTTTATAACATTCCAAGATTGAATGCCTAAGCAATTCATTTCAATGGAATTCGCACGAATGAAACTAAATCTCTTGGAAATGGTACGAAGTGCAAAGATTTGCTTGTAATCATAATCACACATAATTATACTTAATTCCCGTGTAAGATTGTGTGATGGTGTCCATTTACGTTTTCCCCAAAGGACTAAGGACTCATCAGAAATCAAGTAAGCATTTGGAAGTGGCATATTACTCGTAATCATAATACTATTACAGATTGGCAGTGTTAGTAATCATACCGTCATAATAGCGAAGCTAGTGATACGTAAATGTGACTGTGAGATGATTTTGAGTGGTGCTTACTCATCTCATTTCCACCCATTAAGTCCATCTCCGCGAGATCTTTTGAGAAGAAGGGCATAAACCCTCCTTAAGGAATGAAGAATCGTGAGAACTGCACGAATCTCCTGGGTTTATGTAAAATCATCTTTCCTCATAGAACTCATTTTATGCGTTGTGTTGACAGGAAGAAGGTTTGGATAATGGATATAGCATTAAATGAATCACTCTCCATTTCAACATAAAGACTTTTTAAGTGATAAATCAGTCGGTGTGTTTTATGTCAGACCAATATTGAACATGGGACTGCATTAAGTGCAGCCTGATTACATGTGGACGAACATCTTAAAAGGGAGAATGAACTAATCTCTCGTAAAAAGTGACCTACGATACATTTATAAATTTTAGGATGGTTGGGAGTTAGGAATACACTATAATCATCGAGCCATTTACTTATCATCGCTTAATACAGGACCGTGAATTCCTACCAAGTCGTTTATGGTCAAGTTCAATGTTCACAAGATGGTCAGCAGCCAGACAATTATGGGTATTTAATAAATCAATATTTGTTTATTTTTCTTGCGGATTTTACACCATTTTAAATCTTAAAGTTCTCGTATATCCGAACCATTAACACCCCAGAGGAGACCCTTCACCTTTCCAACCGAATTACACTACTGACTGAAACAATATTTAATTTACCAGCTAACACAACTTTTCACAAGACAATCACATTCATAGCTTTTGTGGAAAACTTGGCATAAAGCACCAGGCTTTATGTATCAAATTATCATATACTATTAGTCACTATGCCTAATCGACACTTGTAAAAATCAATGTACATTTGGTAATTACGATGATCAAAATCTTTACATCAAAGTAGAAAGAAATGGTATCTGTGTAACATCGTCTTTATATTGAATTATAAAAATGGTAAATCATAAACTTCCCTCTTTTAACACTACAGTTTACAAATAAATTACTAGAACTACTTAACAGCAAATAAATAACATTCATTAAACATAATACAAACAATAATGGCAGTCCTATCAAATAGTTAACTTCAGGTACAGATCATAAAAACGCAGTACTTAAATTGAGAGATATGTGTAGATATGTGTGTCACAGTTCCACAGAAGTCAGTCTAGTAGTAAAATCAAATTGGGAGTAGTCCCTTTCGAACGGAATGTCAAACTGATAACAAAGTCTCCTGCATAGTCGTCTTGTCGAAATCTTCACCTATTCACTAATTCATTAAACTATATTTGCAATTCTTGACTTTTGGCCATGAAATAATAATATTTGTCTACAATACCCGATTAACACCCTGGCATGGAGCCTAATAGCGTAACTACCAATGGGAAAACCTGTAGTATGGTTGAGGACCATGTTGGAAAGGTGTGTGCTTAACCGCTTGACGGTATTTCTTTTGTTCTGACCTCTTAAGGGCAAACCAAAGAGTTGCGGTGGCCGAGATGACCAAAACAACTCCTAGAATTACCAATGCCAGTATAACTGACCCTGGAGAGACGCAGACATTTCCTCCGTTAACAAAACTTGGTTGAGGAACTAATGGAATACCATTGGTACTCTGAGAATTGTCTCCTGTGGATGACGAAGATGAAGAATGACTTCTTCCATGAGAGTCGCTGAACTGACGGCTGGATACGTCTGTGGCCGAGCCTCCTTTAGGCAACGAATAGGATGCAGGCTCGCCTGATTGATGTCGTTCGAAGTAGTGGCCCCCTGGGAAAATATCAAAAGACACAGATGAGTCAATCAAGCCAATAAAAATGCGACAGTATAACAAAGAACATGAGACAACGACTGTGCTATTGATTAGTCTTTGTGTAACAGTGATGGGGACAAAGGTGTCGTACGGTGACAGATATGCACGGAAGTTCCTTTCCCATGTACTCTGAGGGCTTAATGTCATTGGGATTTAAAGAGCATGATTTTTTGAAGCACATTATTCATTCTACTAGGAAATAACTGAACTAGTCATTAGTCCTTCTAAGGTTAAGACTTTAAGCATCTTATATTTTTATGTCTGGCTCTGTCTACCTAGTGATTGACTTTGAAAGATCTGCGTAAGATTTTTAAGACTTTGGATATAATCTCAAAGCAACTGTTGTCTAGTATTTTAATCCATATTTGGATGGAAGATGGAAATCTCATTGGCTTTGTGTAAAATTAACTGAAGAAGTACCTCCTGCGTCCTCGTCTAGATCTGGAGCAGTAACTTCAACGGAATTCACAATTTCCGTTGTGTCGATGAGAGCATCTGCTATGCGACCGTATTTTTCTCTCCAAGTTCCAAAGTGATTGACGCCACTGTCACAAGGCTCTTGGGGACAAGGGCCCTGACAGTAAGCTACAATGCATTTAACGTGTAGGTGATCTCTTTCTGGAAACTTGAATGCTGGGAATGTGGCAAAGTGGAGGGTAATCATTCGATTTCTGGATTCTATTGGAAGTCTTCTTCGTCTGAAGTTTGGAACTAATGTGGTGTCCACTGAACATCCTGCGGAATCGAGAATTTGCTGTGACCTGTAGCCATCGATTGTGCCGAGACGAGATCCATCGTTGGCTGTGCAGTTGACTATTCTTGCATCGTACCCTCCTGAAATTGTTTCAAGGATATTAAACTCATTTCTCAATTACTTTAATATTGGTTAATTGGCTACGTGTGTTGTACTAACTCATGACTTTGGTAGAAATGACAAGTGTCACATCCTGACCAACAGCAACGGGAGAAACCTTCCTGGATTTCGGGGATGGATCTTTCCCAGCTAGGATTTCCATCCAAGACTCTCCTATCTTTGAGGTGATCTTTGTTTGTGCTCCTCCACTTGTGGCTTTTGGGGAATTCATCCGTCTGCCTTGTCTCGTAGAACTTGGCTCGTCAGACTCCAAACTAAGTTTATAAAATACAACTTAATACTTTAACACAATAAACACTAAAGATATAAGCTAGTATTAATTACGGTTGCAATCCATCTTCCATTATAGGACTTTTGGGGACTTCCACACAATTCACGGTGACTTTGTCATCAATGATTTGCTGCAGGAAGGATGAATATTGGATGTACAACGTGACTTCGTGTCTCTTGATGTCTTCCAATTCCTGCAAAATAGAAATTACAGTTTTAACCACTGATTCCTTAAATCGTACAATCATCTTTAAGTCTGTTAGAAGATAAGATTCAGTTTTACTGGGTCCATTGGAAGCATTTGAACTCCACACTCTCCCATGGGAAGAATTAGTGTTATATTCTCTTGAGGGTCAGCAGAAATGGACCTCACGCCACATTCCGGCTCGTCAGGATAGCCATACGCGTATATTCTTCCCTTAAACCTGGAGACGAAGTTCCCTGTGAGTGTCATCAACTTCTCATCGCATGAGGCTTCCAGAGCTGCAATAAAAATTCCATTAATTATAAAACTCTTTTCTACCATTAATTAAGAGGTATATAGTTCCATAGTATCACTGACAATGATATCGTTTCCCGTCAACACTCAAAGTGTTTTTAGCTCCTTCCTCCAACTTAGGTCCTGTGGACACAATCGGCGTAGGTCTTCGGGCTCTGAGAGGCAAATCAGTTTGAGTTTGATCATCCATGCTTAAAGTCTCAGAGTCCTCATCAGAGTCGTGGGTTAAAAAAGATGTCGAAGGATTTCTAATAGTGGAGACCTCATCATCTTGCTTAATGAGTTTGGGTTTGGGAGGTGCAGTAGTTTGGTGTTGAGCAGTTGTGGAAGAAGGTTCAAGTGGGGTAGATTTTGAAACAGAGTCTGTTTGGTGGAACCCTTGTTCCAATAGAACTGTAGTGGGTCCATAGTCCACTTCTTCGTGTGAACCCGTTACCTCTTCTTCCGATATTAAAGAATTAGTTGTCGGTGGGGAGGATGAGACCGACGATAAATGTCCATGAGGTTGAAGTGTTGACTTCTGAGACAACTCTTCAGCTTTTTGAATTGTGTCTTTGATATAACTTGCAGGAAGATGAGATCCTTCAATAAAGCTGAATGGCAAGGTCAGCAGAGATAGCCAAACAAATCCCTGAAACAAAAGGTCAACCGAAAATCATCAAATAATTCCAGTGCTTGAACCTTAGTACAAATTGCACTAATTCATAGATAACTCACCTTAACAAGAGAATAGGGAGTACGCATTCCTCGTCGGGAGTAAAATTGCTTCATAATTAAATCCATGTAGAGTTCACACACCTTCGTGTCCTAAGTTGAGTCCTATGAAATGTCTTGTCTTAATCGAAAGTTATTTCGCCTTTTGTGACCCCCATAAAACTACGTGCACGGGTAACTGTAAATCACAGATGTTTATCTTTTTGTCTCAATTCTATTCACCTTCCAGATGTTATCACTTCCTGAATTTCCATGAAACTAGAGAATGTTCACCTTCCCTTTTTACTTTAAAGTTACTTTTGTTTCACCAACGCTTCTAATAGTTCCTTGAACAAAGTCACAGTCTTCTTGTCAATCCCTGGACTCTTGGGAATCTCTCATTTCACAATAGTACAAAGGTTGACTCACGTTAACAATGGTTTCGTGAAGAGAAACTGACAGTTGAAATGATTGTAGGCGAGAAGCAATAAGTCCCAGATTTTGTTCATCCTTCTGCATTGTGGAGATTTAAGTTCCATTCAACATTCACTTCCTTCCTACTCGGAGAAAATGTTTAAATGTTCAAATGCTCAAAGTCTCAAAGAGCTCAATTGTCCTCGATGAGTTGTTCACTTTGTTCTAGCTTCTTTTAATTACTCTCCTTCTCCGAAAATAATTAAGCTATTGTGTGTGCATGTGTAGCAGCAACGCAAGTTGATTGATGTTTCTGGTGAAGGTGTGCGTGGTGAGGGAGACAATGGATCTGTGTGAGATTCCGATGAGGGGAATGCAAATGTCAGTGGCAGTTGCACTTTAAAATTACACAACGGGATTTCTATTTTTATGAAAAGTTTCTTGAGATGCGAGAGATTAATCGTTCTGTTTCATACTTGAGATTTCAGATCAACTGAAGGCAAAAAGTACTTGAACTGCTTTTGCAGCAAGGTTGTTGTGTACGAGGTTATGGGTGATCAATTGTCTAATCGAAAATGTTTATAAAAATTCTTATTTTTCAGGCAACCTTCTTGAGACAAAAACTCCCCCGGATTCAGTTCATCACCAATTTCAACGAGGAATGACACGAGCACACAGGTTACGAAGGTATTTTGAGAAGAATGAATTGCAAATTCATTCGGTTAACAGATGAGTGGGTTTGTCAGACGAATCCGATGGTCTGGGTGCCCTTTTTTGTTAGAAAATTCTAAGACTTTTCTAGATGAACGGTTAGTTCGATGAGTCGTCTGCTTTTCTGCTCAGGACACGCCGTAAATCTACAACCCGTCTGGGATAACTGCAAAACAAATCACATCAAAACCATCATTAGCACGATAGCGAGACTTCCAATGATACATGAATCAAATTCTACATCTTTGCGTAATTTCTTTGAATCGGTTGGAAAACAAATCCTCATGAGTGGAAGAGTCAGAGAAAAATTAAAGTAAAACCGGTAGCTCCGTAGCCAGAATGCGAAACTTTTTATACGGACGGCTACTTCAGTGTATACAATCTGCATGTAAACGAACTATGAACAATGATGAGTGTTCCGTAAACACGAAGAATTACTGCTTGAGCAATTACAATTTTTGCAATTAGGTTTTTAAAAACTTTGACTCGAGATTTTCTGCTATATTTTTACCATTACTTCCTCAAACTCAGTTGTCATCACATGGGGTTAAAATACTTTAATGAGTTGAGGGAAATATATTTTACATAAGAACCTGAGTGTCGATCTTCGTGTCTACTTAAAAAAATGTGTGTGGTCAGTTATCAAAAGCACAAACCCTTATTAACCGTTTACTCAGATAGACATCTTGCATAATATCATCATTGTTCCACAGAGCATATACGAAGTAGCACGCATCATGTCAGAATGACTTATGTTTGTCATTAATTCGGATGAGATATTGATTGGTGAAATATGCAGGATATGCGTACAGTAAATTAAAGTACAAGGCAGTAATGATGGGTGAAAGAATGCAACAAAAGAAAACTCACAGCATAAGAAAGCTTGCTATTAAACACTTCGTTAGTTAATAAGACGAAGATCAGGAGAGATTGATAGGTTGGAGATGCAACGGTACGGACGAGACCGGCCCCCTTATACCTTTCAATCAGTGACACACTTGGTTTATCAAATTGATGTGAAATCTTCCTATGCTTTCTTCGACTAACTGGATTTCCAGTTATATCTCTGTAAGACAGTATTAATAATCAAGTACTAGTACTGGTTGGTAGAATTAAGTAGCTCGTAGGGAAATAAATTAGGAAGGCATGATGACTGAGACGATTGTTGTGTCACGAGTCTCACAACTCTACGATTCCTGTACTATATGGAAATGGAATGGACACACTCACATTTCACATATCTCTCCGTGTGTGTATGCATGCACAAAGGTTTTCGGCAAGTTGGGCGTTTAGGACAACAATGCACGAAGAAAAACCGTACGGTGCATGATATATCATTGAATTCAAAGTAATGAAGCACATGTTTCTACTAATTACAGTCATCATTGTTTCTCGTGAAAAGTGTACAAGACGTAACAAACTTAAAGCTCAGTCGTGGAATTGAATATTGGTCCCATACAGTTAATATCTCCTTCGAAATTATTAATCTAAAGGTTTACGAATTTAAGAAATAGTTCATCGCATCCTGATTGTAAGTGTGAAATGCTAATTATAACTTTTGATAGGTTTTCTGAGGTGAACACAAATGGTATCTTATGGTGTAATAAAAAATTGAGATGAGTGATTAGAGTATATTGACTTGAAACATGCGTTACAAAAAGAAGCAGAAAAATAGGATTATCTTCGGGAGCATGAGAAACTCCTTACACTTCTTACTGTGGTGTATTAGCTTCAATCTTGCATTTAAGTTGAACTTGAACTTTACAAAGTTAATTCTGAATTGTTACCGTAACTCTACCGTATGTTTGTGTGTTTCTTGAAAGGTGAGTTCACTTCACGTAATCGTCTCTCACCTGAGAACCACCACCACCTTTATACTCTCAGCTTTCCTTAGTCACTCTGTGCATGAGATTCTTATGCTTTATTGTTATTGACAGTTTATTTACATTTCATTAGTTCTGGGAGTCAGAACATAATGCAATACTACACTTGGGTTAAAGAGAGGCATTTCACCTACTAAGGAAGAAACGAAAAAATCCAAGAAACTTGTTTGGTCACCTTGTTCCCGTGTGTTCCTGAAGGAAACTGTATTTTGTTCTGTTTCTTCCCTGCTTTGTTCAATAGGGCAGGATGACATCGACCACGAGTAAAAATTAAACGAGAAAGAAAGGTTGCAGATCCAGTAATGCAAAAATGTGTAACCCAGACTAGTTTAGTGTTTAGTTTAGTAGTCTCACACATAAAAAGCTAAAGGGATGATGATGATGGGTTGGGTTTCAAGTTTCAACGCTTCAATAATTGCTACAAGCATGAGTAACTTACTTATTATCCAAGCTAGAGACTTGTAACTATAATACCTTTCTAACAATAAACTGTGCATTATCATTCATTATGCAATTTTTACTGTACCGAAACCCTCTTCCCATTTACCCGGTGTGCATCTAAACATCTAAGCTCTAAAATCTGAACAATCTAAACTACTATTGAAATCACAACTCGCACATCTTCCTGTCTCAAATGGGCCATTGTTTAACTCTTCACCGCGGTGTAAACCAACTTTTTTGCTCGTGAGTCTTACCATTTCTCTCCTAGTCTAGTCATACTGTACACAAGTCACTAGCAGACCGTAGTTTGTAGTCTAATTTTTACGTGACAGCCTTCGGAATGAACTTCACAAAGATTTTTTTTGTCCCACACAAAATGCGCTAATAAAAACATCATAAATTGCTTTCAATAATAAAACCTGACTTTTAATCATATTGTTCAATGTTCAGTGGTTTCTTGAGTTGCCTGCTAGGGGTACGAATATTCCCTGTGGGAGGTATGTAATGTATTTCATGTAATTTTTTTATTATGAATTCGAATTCTTTGAATAAATGTGCATAAGTTCAGTTTATTAAAACTCTACAAGTGACAAGTATATAACAGGAAAGGGCTGAACTATGTTACGGACCTTACGCGATGAATTATATGTCTTATCTTCATGCAAATGTTTGATTGTAATTTCAACCCAGTTGCTTCACTTGTGTTTAAATATTCCAGTTATGAATGGATGTAAGATTAACTGAACTTAAATGTCTTACACACTTGACGAGAGACTTAATTTGCTCAGTCACTGCCCATCAAAGTTATCATAAAAATCAGACTACCCAAGGGGATCTACGTGCCTCTTACAGAGCCACACATTACATGGTTGAGAGATCGCCCCTGACAATGAACCATAATTAGATTAATGCTTCTGTAAAAGATCCCCTCTGTCCCTCTTAATCTCGAGACTTGGAAATAAACGACTCCTTGACAGTCAGCAGTCGTCTGTTCACTTAGGTGGTAAGCTTTTTCTCACGGACTTAAGTCTTTTCCTTCGTGTGGGTAGATAAACCTAATTCAATATAAGATGTGAATTTTTAATGCATGCAAATCTGAATAAGAAACGAATTAATGAGAATCTTTCTTTGTCTATCCGTGTGACAACTAGCAGGTGAATGTCAAAATATATACGGTTCCTTACGAATTTTCTTGGCAGATGAATTTATTATGTCATCATTTCATTACTTCAGATACAATCACGCACACTGCTCACTGAGTTGTGGGTTTTTTGTGTAAAGACCAGGCCAACTTTAGTCTCAGGGCAGTCCGTGAACATAAAAAACTTACATTTACTTAAAATCTTCTATAGCCCAGGCAATTTATTCATGTTAACATGCATCATCTTCAGAATAAACGGACAGACGGACAGTCGACTTATGAAATGACATAAAAGCCCAACTGCCTGGGCTAAATGTGTGTCTCTGCTTTGTGAGTGTTTTACTGTTACATAATTATTCAGCAAAGCACTCGTCGTATGGGACAACAAGACAAAAAATGTTTTTCTTTCAGCCATAAAAACTACTTCAGTTTGACAGAAGTACGTAACTTATTTCGGTAAGTACTCATTTCCCGTGGGAATCGGCCAAACCCATTCTTCATCAGTTTGTCTTTGACAGAGAATGACAGGACGGTAACGAACGTACAAACAATTTGATACAAAGTTCATTTAAGAATTACCAATGCATCAAGTTATGTAATTAAATTTCGGGAAAGAAAGTATGAGATACTCACATACAAATAACAAACATATTTCAAATGCTGACAACCTTCCTAAAGCTTTCAGTAACATTTCCTCCTCCTTCACTTAAACAAAGTGTTGTGTACTGTGTATTGCAACCAAAGTACAGTAAGTTTAAATGCTTTTCAAATGACTTGAGGGTATGTGTGTCACGAGGTAGAGTTTGTTAAACTGCATTAAAAGCAATTAAACATTCATACACACACAACACGAGGCTTGAATGTGTCAAATGAAATGAACGTGCTAAAAGTTTATGATATGCAATACACAAATGAATGTACATCCGAGGAAGTTATATATATGAGAACCGGAGGACCCATTTATTGTTTTAATTAGTCTCAGAGCACAAACTGACACATACACCATACACGCTATAGTACTTCTGACACTGACACGGGTTAAAAAATGCTAAAGAAAAGCTATCTATTGTCTCAATTGTACGTGTGATATTGATATGACACGTATCAAACAACCCTAACCGTGTAATCTTTCGGTGAGGATTATGTGTGCCCGGAAGAATCACGTATATGGATGTGTGTGGATGCGTGGATCACTCTCCTGTCTCTAAAGAGCTTAATATCCGCCTACAAAGGAACTATTAATTTGCAGGGAATATTGCAATGCATTATTATTTTCGTTGAAAGGTGTGTTATTTCCCGAGAGTTTTAATGCACACCCCTATGTGTGTGAGTTACGCGTATATATGGAATTATGAATTACAAATTGAATCCTCAGCCCACATTGCATCTCACGTTCTGTACCATCTATTCTCACTTCTATTTCCTGTGTGTGCAAGCAAATAATAGTTTATTGCTTTTACACCTATTTTTATCCATTAAAAGGGGAAGCTGCGGGTGTAAAACAGCGGTGTGTGTGGTAGAGGAATATATTTAGGAATTATCATTTTATGGAGCTGTGAATTCCTTACGGAGTAATTGCCAATTGTGTAATTTGCTTATTGGCATAGGCAATAGGTTGGAAACATTGAATAATGTAACTTTGGGAATTCGCAAAGAATCCTGTTATTTTTAATGATCATTCAACATGCTTGCTATACTAAACTTGACATTGACTTTTCAAAAGGCATAATGGTTTAAAGTCAATGGCTACTATAAGCTAACTACACTTCATACATGTAATACTTAGCGTTGTGGTAGGCAGGTAATTGAAGCTGATTGAAGTAGGTAGTTCACGTAGACAGAAAGAGCCGCAATTTGATCGTTTGATTTTTACAATGAGAACTTTTTTCAGGGGATTCATAATGATTATTTCTTGTAGTTTTGCGGTTTTTCCTTTTCTTAAGAAGAGACACTGTCGTATAGTCATACTTAATACAGAATAGTAAAATAACGTGGAAGAATGTTCACTGGGAAATGATGACCCAAAGCCAGAAACCTAACCACTTTTCAAAGCACAAGATGATCGAGTGAAATGACTTGAGCTCATCGGCCATGTCATCGTTATCATTTATATCTCATCTTTTCAGAATGTTGGGTTCGCTCTCCTTAGACTTTCGGAGATATGAGAGAGTTCTTCAATCAGGAAAATACGGCACACCAAAGGAAAAGATTCCACACAATGCAGAATATGTTTCATATTTCTTATGAGTCTCTATCGCTTGGGAAGTGTGCCAAGCCACAGGGTAAAATGGCACCCCACAAAGTTTACAAAGTTCAACTTGTACTTTGCCCGATTCATCAGTTTAGGGCTAACAAAATCTAAATTTTAAATTGGCACGGGCACGGATAACATCAAAGATGAGGATTGAACACATTGATTTATGCAAAGAGATGAATATGCCTGAGCAGAGAATACTAAATTGAGGGTGAAAAGTAACAGGAAAAGTGACAGAAGCTTGAAAGATAATGTCAAATTAAAATACGTTCGGCTTGGCTTATGTTAATCTTTTGGCTTTGAAACTTCAGAGATTGAATAGACAATATTTAGATCTATGTTTTTATATATTTGCAAACTAAATTATTAGATTGTGCAAATGAGTAAGGTAGAAAGCAACAAAATTTCACTATTGTTGAATGAAAATCACATAGTCTTCATTTAATGATCTTTCATAGATTATAAATGTAATAATAATTATCTCATTGTCGGAATATTCTTAAGCTTGCATGGTTGTTAGAAAATGAATTATGAATTATTATGTATAAATGTGAAAGAAAGCTTGTTGTAAACTCAGGTTTCTTGTCACGGAATCGACTTCACAATGTCACGCTGCAGATCAATCTTGAGAAATATCTGTGAAACTGTATGAATTTCAATTCTAAAGTGGAAATGGAATCAAGAGTCCTTCACAATGCAAGGAGGATATTAAATAGCAACTAAGGGAATCATGCTCCTGATGCAACTGATATTACTTGAGTATCTCACGACTCTTTTTCTTTGCCTGTTCTTGACATTGACAATCATTCTATAACGACAATGCATCCGGAGTTAGTTTTACAAGTCTCTTACTCACAATTGTGTCACTGTGATTCTATGATTCCATGAAACCGGGTAATGTTACAATTTACTAAAAATTCCTACAGATATTCAATCTTCCGGAAAATCCCGAAGATGCTTGAACATTTATACAAAATAATAATAAAAAGAGTGCTTAGAATATATATACCTTTAAAGAGATAAAGATCCATCCATCCACAGTAAATCCCGATGTTTCCACATTAAAAACTTTACGCACTTAATTGCAATGTACATAATATTTTCTCATCAGCTTGTTCGCTTTAAAAACTGAACTACTGCAGAAGAGTTGTATGAAAAATTGGAAACGTAAACTCACTAAAATTGTCCTCTCGAACCACGAAACTTGTTATGCACTTGAATGAGTAAACCACTTCCACATAAGCCACTATGTAAAGTGTCAAGAGGAAGGTAGAGTACACAACAAAGTGTTTATGCTGAAGAGTCTTTTAGTTAGGCTTCTCATCTCGTGTGAGAATGTTTTTGCAAGAGAAATGTATGCCAGGATGTGCAAGGAAGAACGGTCGGATAAGAAATGAAGGAGAGGTGTTGTTTCATACCGGACAAGAAGAAATTACATGAACCATGGGATTCTCTATCTCTCCTCTCTGTCTCTCCTTGTATAAAGAAATCATTGTAAAGAATAAAACCTCCGTTACTTGATTCAGCTTTACTTACTTTCTGAGCTGAGCCAACCTGAGACCACGTTTTGTTACTGTACTTAGCATTACACCTTTAAAAAAAATTCAGTCTGGCTACGCAACGTAACCCAATGCAACATTGTGAATTCTCATGTACTAACTAGGCACTTCTAACTATGTAGGCAGGTAGTGAATTATTCGAGGAGCTCAAAGGATCAACTTTATTCGTACTTGTCCTACCTTTTCTCATTAAGTCTTACCACGGGTGATACACTTAATCCACAGGAAATGCTCAAATATCGTTTGCGAAGATAATTTTTAAAGCACTTCTTCTCTTAAACACTTCTTGAAGTATTAATTAATCTTTTTCTATCGTCTTATAGGGAGAACCACTGCTAATTTTCAATTATTATTTTTTTCAATTTATACAAAGGAATCTTTACAAATTCTGGCTTAAGTTTTATTGCTTCCTTTTAATATGTGTAGTCCAAATTCTATACACGCTATTAATGATTAGTTCAGTGCATCTGAATCTCAAAGAATTTAAGTTTTCTATTACGAAAGTCTTCAGAGATGCACTTCATACATAATAGCTCAAGTTCATGTGCATCAAGTTATTCAACTTTTTTTTGCTAACGATTACGAAAACCTATCATGTTTTAACGTAAAAAAATAGTGTTCATTTTACATTTTTACATTTAAGTCCTCATTCATTTCAGGTAAAGTTCATCCTCTCTCAAATACTGAGGTATTTAAGTGGGTCTTTATCCGCAGTTTATTTTTATGGCTATCTTTACAGCAATTCATGATAAGTCAATTTTCATTCAGACTGTATGAATCAGACCTCAGTAAAATCAAAAGCAGATGAATATCACAAAACAATGCACACTGTGTGTGTTCAGGTTAAGAGTACAAGTAAAGTAATGAGAATGCCACAAAATAATTGCCGTACAAGATTATAAAACCAATAATTATTATGTGAACTCTTAAACGTGTTCAATGGCTGTGTGTTTGATACATTGATAACAGAATGGCAGGAACAATATTCTAATTTATTGACCTGCGATAATCTCCCTCAATCTGATCTATTTCACACCTTTTTTTCAAAAAACCTCTGTGTTTGTTTCTTTGCGACTGTGACAGTTCCTCGGTGAAACAAATGAAGTAAGAGTAAACCGGATCCATCCTTCTTTTTCCCATTTCATATGGTTTGCCTCGTACGCACACAATCAACACTGCTCGTAATAAAATTAAGATAAAAATGACAATAAAAATCCATCCTGTTAGAAGCCATATCTTTCAAAGTAAATATCGAACCCGGTTGTTTCATGCAGACTGATTGGGAATTCAGTAGTTTGCGATGTCTGACAAACAACTTAATTAAAAGTGTTCTCACACGCTGTGCACTGTACAACATACTCTTCCTTAAAATTCATTCATACTTATTAAAGAGTAAGTGTGCTGAGTGCTCTCAGCTTCTGCTACATTTACAACCCTAGATATTTCAGAACCTTTTACAAATTCCACTTTTATTTCTTTTAACAAACTAACCTACATTTGAATACAAAAGAAGTACAAATACCCTTTGATCTTTAATTAGAACCACAACTCGTCTTAATTTCGCTATCTTTAGAAATATCTCGGGGAAGTGCAATGTACATAATGTCCTTAATGTGACAGGATTCTGCACTCTGCATGAGGTATGATTTATTTGTGTAGTAGCAAAAAAGGTAAAAGGTATAGTTATCGGAGGTTGCAATTTGCATTACACAGTTCAGAGATAGTTATTATATTGCCCTTATAATCCGAATGAGAAGGTAAAGTGAAACAGGTTAATTATCATTCAATGATTCTGCAACATTGATGAGAAAAGGTGATATTGCTTTCCTTTCATCGTGCATAATGAGACTAGTGTAAGCATAATAATTGGAAGGAGTTCTTTTGATTCCCTGAATATAAAAGAGTTCTTAGCCTACATAAAATCACCGACAATAGGAGGGTTAAGGCATTTTGATGAGATCTTATTAGTACAAAAACACTCTCAGACCAAACGAACTTTAATACAAAATGTTTGTGTTGTGGTGTGACTTATTACATTGTTGAATGTATCATTATTATTCAGGTTGAGAAAAGCTTCCTTTGTATTTGTACGCAGCAGAAGAACTCATGATGAACCTGTATGAATTTGTATGAGACGAGGGAGACGCTTTAATGCTTTCATGTCCAGATTCGCCTACTTCCTTTATTGTAGGGGCTTTCTTTCTCTGTGTGAATCAAATTTGAAGTGCGTGCAGGTGACCTATTTTAAGATACACGAGGTTTTAACTTGGTCAGTTGTTATGAGAAAGAGGACGACGAGAGGTGCAATATTCTAAATTGAGTCATGTCAAGGAACAAATTGCATAAAAATTACGCAAATGAAGTGTGGCTTATTTAGATCCCTCGAGTCCATTGGTTTATTCGGTAATAATGAACTAGACATTCAAAGTAGCAACGTATGTGTGAAGTGTAATAAGTAATAAGTAAAGGATGAGTTGCTACATTCCATGCACTTTTGGTGGCTAGAGATGATGTGTACCAAATTCAAGTGTGTGACTATTTCTTTTACACAACGTGCCTATTTTATCACGCTGACCACATTTTTTGGCAGCTTTGGATTGTAGGAAATAGACGTGCATAGAAATAGGTGAGAATGGGATCAGAAAGCACTTAAGGACAAGTTGATTACACAGTTGGTGATGGTAATGAGCCAGGGGAAAAAATTGAAAAGGAATTCCTTTTCCCAAGATCTACATTACTACAAATGACACAGTCAGATTCGTATAAGATAAACACTTTTGGGAGAAAGAGGTTGAGTAATTTACATGCGTAGACCGGAGGTGGTCATTCGTGTCATTCAATTCACTTGATTGCCCTTGTATCCCGTGAAAAGTAGGGACACGAACGAGCATCGGAAAGTAAGGCAGCTTGGGGAGAATGTGGTACATTTCACATGCATACATATTTTTCACGGGATCTTCTTGATGTACTTATGACCACAGTACATTTTAACTTTTCTTTTAAGGGTAAGTGAAGATTTCTTAGAGGTTTTTGTACCCTGTGCCCTGTGAAGAATTGTGTTACGCATAATTGTGTTATGGTAAGCTTCATTTCTTTCGTCTCATGTCATCCTTATAATTACGATGGGAATCTCATGGCTCAAGCCAAGGTTTGGAACGCTGCTAGAGTCTCGACTGTAAATTAGCTAACACGATCAAAAGATTACACGACAGCGCTATACATCGAATCAGCCACATTAACCTAGTAATTCAGATATTCTAAAGACTCCCTCACGTGCAATAATTGGATATAAGCCGTCCCGTAGTTGTTTGACACTAGACGGATTTTTATTCGGAGATAATCATAATTCATGTTCACGTTTTTGTTGTACGCAGTTTGAAAATATTGTTTGCCATTCGTGCACACAAAACACACACTGACCGGAACGTGGCCAAGATATGTCATGCAAATGTAGGCTAACCAAGAGGAAAATATAAATGCAGGTGAAAATGCATAGAGTAATTACTGCCAATTGATAACCATCTCCTTGTCCCTGTGGCTTATATATTCTTAAAGCGTTTTTATTGCAGTGTTAAACAAATACTGACAAATAAATCACGATTACATATTGTTCCCTGATAAACTCATCCGTTGTTGTTACGCTAGAGAAGAAAATAAAAATATAGGTAATAGTGGTAACTGCCAGGGAGGTATACACTCATTCGTATTGTTGGTCCTTAGTGTAATTACTATTTACTTAATGCTAACTACCTAACTACTACCTCTTCTGTGCCTATTCATGAATTGGACACACATTTCTCTGTACAAAATACTTGAAAGCAAAGTTCTCAAGAGATTCAATCTCTGTAATCGCCTACACACACCTAACTTTTTAAAGCATATGGCACTTTTTCCGCTACCTTCTCTTTCAGTAGATTCCAACAATTCCTAATGATGAGGTTTAGACTATTTTCTTTAGAGACTCATCGACCTTTTTCAATCATAAGGTATTTGTCGGCATATGTCTAGAGCTCACACAACCACCTTCTACGAATTGCATATCAAGAAGACACAATCTGACTGACGAAGACAAACTTTATTTGTCAGGTCTTGTGTGTCAGGTGACTGAATCAGCATTAATCAATGGAATAAACAGCACGGAAACCTTTTAAAGTTTTACGGGTGAATTGGAGATTTCAAAGAGGTTTTTGAAGGTGGAACTTAGACTTTTACTCCCACACCTCACGATGACTATATACAACGTTATATGCCGGAGTGAAATAAAGAGAGCAACTTCTCAGATTTAGTTTTTACACACAGATAACAATTTACTTTTATTTATTTCATGTTGAAGTTCGCTATATTTAGAGGAGTCTCTCGTCTCTAGTTAGTATCATTGTTCTTTTCAAAGTACACTTCAAATGGAGACGTGAATCAAGAACGTGAATTACATTTACAGAAGGAACAAAACTTTACACAAATAGACAACATTTTTGGGACAATGGAACAGTTTTAGACTGAAAACTAAACAAAAAACGAATTCAAGGACTTCGTTGTATTTGGACAAAACATAAAGCTACGGAAGTAGAGTAGATTCGATAACTGATTCTCGCAATTGAATTCTTGTCTTTACATTCTTCGATCCGAATCTGTACCGTTAATTCACTTGTTTGCTATTCTACAGACATTTCTACGGAATTGTTTTTTATGGCTTAAATTTTTGTATCTTTTCATACTAAAGATATGTATAACTTTTACTAATAAACGCAGGGATTATAAACTGTTTTTTTTTCAATTAAAATTGTAAGGGTAACCACAATATGTATAACAAATCTAACTATTATACCTCCTGTTAACATTTGAATTGAACTATAATTTTATTCTAATTTTATTACCTACTCATAAACTAAGTTCGTGTTAGTGGTGGTGGTGAGCAAGAAATAAGAATCAAGAAGACTAGTTTGCGTTTCTGTTAGTCCTACTACAACTGAGCTGATCCAAAGTAACTAATAATAAGCTGCAAGATTTTTGACAATGAAGATAATAATTACTACAACTAATAAATGCAAATTCTTTTAAAGCATGAAGGGACTAAGTTTGTCTTGGGATTTGGGATTATTATGATGTGCTCGGTTTAATACTTTTAGAAAAATCAGTGTCAACCTCTTGACTGATTATGATTATGACTGAGAAACAAAACGAACACTCGGGGCATAAACTACATCATCCCTTTAGACACAAAGATACTTTACTACGGTCAATAAGCTGCCAAGACACACAAGACAAGTCATTCCGTGTGTTCAATTGAAAAAGCCATTTACAACAGAATTCACTTAAGCCAGTCTCGAAATCCTTTTTGCCAAATCAAAATGTACCGTAAGGAAAAACAAATTGGGTTTTGTACAGTGAATAATTTAAAACATTTTACCTTTTATCTTCATTGTCCCTAACAAGTTACCCTCGTTGCACACTTTACCTTTTAGTAATTCATTTCAAAAGTGAGTTAAATGACGGGTGTGACATTTACAGGCAGATTCTTTGTCCATTATTCGAAATAAGTCAGCCTGACGATGGTGCGCACCTGTAATACTTTGGATTCTACCAGTACCAGTTGTCTTACATGAAATCACCTTCGGGTAGCTTTATAGTAAGTAGTACACGATGCAGACTTTAGCCTCTTAATATTTTGGCAGATTTGTGTTTAAATCAGGGGAAAAAGTGACTGCATGTGTGACATGATGGCACGTTTAAGTCTTGATCTTCATAAATGACATTATAAGATAAACGCTGAAGAGTTAGGAGTTAGGAGTAAGCTTCCTACTTGCTACATTCTACTAATTGTGATTTAGTGCATGCATACTATTTAATAAACACCATTCCACCTGTCAGAAATCTCATCTCATGTAAAATACTAGTCAACAGACATACAATCTAAATATATGTTTCCCTGTGTCGTGTGAAGAGATCTTCTAGCATCATCGTTCAATTGTCTTATTCTTTTTGGTTAAAATTCATTATATGAAAAACAAGTAAGAACGGTAACAGGTTGATTTACGCATGAGATAAATAAGACAAGTAGAGTGCACCCACAGCACTAGACGCAACAAGGAGGAAGTTGCACCACCAAGTTGCGAAGCCAAATATTCCTCGGAAAACCGTGGCATTGAACACCTGAAATAGCAAATATTAAAGCTTCAAAAACAATTTTCCTTTAAGGATTACACAGGTACTAATAATTTGGCTGGGCAAAAGCCATTATATCTTAAACCCTCACGCAAAAATCAAATGGTTGCATTGCTAAAAAAAACTATCATCAGCAAACCATCCTTTTGGTATAAATCTTCTGAAGCATAGATATATTACGGTAGTCAATTAAAAGATAAACTTTCGATCTTACAACTTTGAGTGAAGATAAGGCAATCGAGAAATGCTCTGCTGCAGGACGGACTTCATCCGTTTCAGGCAGTACGGACGTAGGAAATGCAGGAGATACACCATTGGCATCTACTTCAGAAGCTTTACTACTTCCTATCCATGAGCCTCCTCCTGAAAAAAAGTAACCACATCCCTTGTTATTCAAAGATTTAAACATCTCCCTGAGCAAGAACATCCATGTAGGTCCGTAATTTAAAGCACATTAGACTTTTTGTCCCAATAAATCATCGTAGGTTCATAAAGCACCAAATGATGTTAGCAAATACCCAAAACCCACTAAACTCTTTTCACTCAACCTACTAAACTTCTGAGGAGATACTAATAATATATTTATGTATTTTTTCTTTCACAAAAGAAGCCACAATTTTCCACGAGCTCTCCATGCATCGCAAAGTCGTAACTGAATGCACCATACGGCTTCAAATTGAAGGACTCGACCACAACACACAAAGCAACGATGAATGAGTTGAACACAATCATAATAACTCACGATAATCAAGCAAGAGAAAAATTAAAATGCATCTTTTTCGTATTCACAAGTTATAAAAGCCGGTGGTGCCCAGAGCAAGCGTGCTCAGAAGAGCCTCAAATTACTTGATTCATATTCACAGTTGTTTTGCTTTGTCTGCTTCTCAATCTTGTTTCTTGAGAAGAGCAGCAACCGTTATGTCATAATTATTGTGATACACATCACTCCTTTTTCTCAGGAGATCACTTGGCACAGTTTGGTAGGCGAAGTGATGTTCAATTGAATTAAGCCAATGTTGAAGTGGAATGGGCTCTCTAATAATTACTATCTCGCACTAATCAGTATCATCTTCTTGGCAGTAGGTTTTTTCTCATTATCTGCCCGACATCTCATATGAGTTTATGTGTGATATGAGCTATCATGATGAGGGATGGAACTAGAATGAAACTTTAAGCAGTATATTATGAAGGAGATGTGAATCTGATTAGCCTCGAGGATATAATGCGTACTCTAATCTCTCACACTCCATCCCCCTTAGTTCAGAATAACAAACTTAGAGTTTATACCGAACTCCCTAGCTCTCCAAACAATTCACCTCGCCAGAGTAGCGTTTCACGCACTGAAGGAAATGCAGTAAAAAACATCACCGGGTGTGAAAATGTATTTCATCTTTTTGAGTGTAACAATATGAATGGCTGATCTACGATGATTTACGTTAGCCACGGACGTAGTCATAAAATATATTGAACCACTATAACGTTTCCATTTTCATGGTGCACTATGCATACAAACGCATCTGGCGAATGTTCGAATAAAAAGTTCTTTGATTATTACCTAGAGTTTTGTACAAGAAGCAGCAGTGAAGACAGATCAAAATCGGTGTCACATACTGGACAGCCACTATGCACAAATAGTAGTAAATTCCTGCAACCTGAAAGCAATAAAATAACAGACGGTTTAGGCATAAAAGTTTTATGGTGCAATTTGACTATGTAAAACTAGGTCTGTTTAGTCAATTTGCAAAGACATTAATGAAAACCGTAGAATATACTGTCATGATTATAAAGCAGAAGTCTTTACCTTTTTTTGAAGATCTGTGTTTAGTATTCTTCCAGCCTCCTTTTGCAATTCAGTCACTTTATCTTGTGCAATATTAAGGAAAGACTGAAGGAAAAACGGCATTAATAAAATTCGTAGCAGTACCATTACTACTACTGATCCAAATCTCATGCTCTCAAATGCAGCCTCGGACATTCTAGAAAAATATCCATTAATAAAATTCATGTCACCTTAATGAATTTTGCAGAAATTGGCTTAGTTAAATCTTACAGAGGTGCGGATGCTCCAACAGGTTGAGTGAATATGTCCCGTCCCAAAGGCCGAACCCATAAAAACACAACAACTAGCGGAAATATGAATCCCACATTTAAAAGAAACTTGACGAATGGCCGTCCTTCACAGTATCTATTCAATAGATAAAAGCACATGTAAAGCAGTTAAAACCTAGAATACCTACAAATTGTCACTCACCTTAGACTATCGTAAAACATTTTACTCATTCTGATTCCAGGAAACGTGAATAACACTCCCGTAAATGAACACATTACTGCAATCACAAACTTGATAATCAGCTTGGAAGCCGGACCCCTATAAAGTATGAGAAGAATATTCAACTTCCAAAGTGCTATACGAAATAATTTTTATTTTGAAGGACGGACGTTGAAGGAAGTCCTTGTGAAACCAAGAAGGCAGAGGCATGTTCATGAAAGCTATCATATCCTGGATCAATTCCAACTTCCAACATTTTGTCGTCGACAATCAAAACCATCATAGCCACGAGGAGGTAGACTCCGCCCATCACCATGCACATCGCTCTTTCTCCCATGACCTCATCTCCTCGAAAGTAAATTCCAGTAACTGAACACAATACGCTTCTGCAAATACCAACAGATATTTCAAAATTACCCCAGAAATAGAACCACTAAAAACGGTGAAGACCACACTTACATGCAAAGAAATAACACGATAAGACACCAGTAAACTGCAAGATTCGTTTCTCCTTGTGCGTTTGCCAGTGCATAATAAATCTGGTGACAAAAAAAACCCGCATTATTAAAAACATTACACATCTTTCAGTACAAAGATTACATTAAAATACATACCTCAGTCAGAATATACAGAATTGTAGCGTACAAAGTATAATCCAGAACCCAATGATACTCGGAATAAAATCGTAAATGTATGACTTCAACAGAAGTCACCTTTACCGTGTCAAGCTATTCAAACAACAAAATCGCATTATTATTCTCCATCACATTCACTTAATTTTAAATCACCGACTAATAAAATAAAAACTCACTCTAACGTCAAGATTTCTTGGCACATGAAAAGCATTCGGATTCTTATCGTCCTTAGTAAACTTTCCTCCTTTTCCTTTGCCTTTCCCAGAAACATCTTTAGGCACACCGGCGAGTTCTCTCAACTCCTCATCGGTTGGGTGAAGGTATCTCATCAGCCTTAATCCACACAGTAATTAAAAAATCATAGCCTAACCATACAATTTCTAGTTAATCCGCATACATAGCACAACTTACCCCGTGTTGCACAAAAGATACCTGGCCACGGAAAACTTGGGTCCAATTTTAGAAATGATACTTGCCATTATCATGGACAACGCTAACTGCACTCCAAAGACCGCCTGCAATTCACATAAAAAACACAATTTAATATTTAACTGTAAAACATTCCCCACCGGTCAATTATGTACAGCAACTTACCATTTTAAATTCAATTCCCTCTGAGTGCTTAAGTAAACAAATTCTCAACCAATTCACTAAATACACTCTTTCGCTCAACGGTCCTTCAACAAATGAATCCACACATTCAACTTACTCCACAGTTAATTAAACTATGAGATTCAAAAACTAACAAAACCAGGTGCACACGTTAGTTAAAAAGTACAAAAATAGAACTCATGCATATAAATGCACATTTGAACTCTAATGTACCCAAACAAGCATAGAATTTACCTTATTTGAATTTCCCTCCACCCGGACTATTTATATCGTTGGTTCTATGCCCCATCGGGTCTCATTGGATTTGCTTGTGCGAAAAGAAACATCCATACACAGCGTTTCACAAACTTGTTCTATCGCTAATTAATTAATTAATTAATCGGGGTTTGTTTTTGAAAATTATTTTCTTGCTGCTAAAACGTGCAAAATCAGCGGGAAATGGGAGACCTAATTTGGCCAGGAATCATCTGTGGATGCACCGAAATGCAGGGGCAGCAGATTGTTGAGGTGTATCCACAATCCACACATATTGAAATTACCTCTTCCACTCACATTGAAAAGAGATCCAGCAGTCAGCAGACCAACTGATTTTGTACTCCGCAAAAAGTGCAAAAATTTAATTTCGCTGAACTTTTGAAGTTGTCCTTGGTAGTCGTCGCAGCGGTTATAACTGCGTGTGCAGTCCAAATTATTTTGGTGAGTTCAAAGTTCATTATTTTGTTTTTCAGTGGATTGCTGAAGGGAAAGGTAGTGGTGGCGGTGTTTAGTGTACGTGCTTGGGATCACACGCTCAAGTTTTCGACGTGAAGGTTGTCGATGGCGAAGCAGTTGTTGGAATATTTTTGATGCAAATCTATAATTTATGTATTTGTATGTATTGGTGTTTACAGAAGACAGAGGTTGGTGTACTAGAAGGAATTCAAGATGCCTGTGAAAGGATTGTCCGGACTGACATGGAGTAGCATGAAGAAACACCCTGCTGTAAGTTTGGAAAATATATTTAAAAAACGTGGAGACAGGAAAGAGGTTAAAGGTTATATTTCTGACGGTTGCAGATTCTTCCAATCTATGCCCTGATTGCTGCCGGTGCTTTACTGGCCGGTGGGTACGTTTTCCGTTTAGCCACTAAGAGTCCCGAGGTCACCTGGAACCGAAGAACTAACCCGGAGCCTTGGAATGAATATACTAACAAGCAATACAAAGTAGGAGATGTTGATCTTAATCTTGTAACGATTTGTACTCAGGTTTTTAATGTGATGATGTGTTTATCATTGCAGTTCTTGGCTTCAGGAAGGGACTACAGCGAAGGGTCTCCTGCTCCCAAATACAAGTAAAAGTCTATCGTCGTCATCGAACTACACATGATTTAAGATCATTCATCATGTTAGTCAATTCAATAGCAGGACAAATTCTACCCAGCGGTTTTGCTAAAATCTTAGTATATCGTTAGAAAAGTTGTAATTCTCTTATGTTCAAAAGCATCGTACGACAACTAAATTGGAACACTTCAAACAGCTGCAGCAACATCTAAGTAAGACCTTGTAAAGAATACTTTCAGCTGAGGCAATCCAATATTCCGACAAAAATGAAGCTGTTTAGCTAAGTCATCATGTAATAAATCTTTATGTAACTAATGTAATTTCTGCTCCTTTGCTTGCTTCTTTCATCGACGTATGGACATACATATGAAATGTTTGCAACAAAACAGCAGTTTAAAACGCTTGTATTTATTTCTACATGACCGCGTTTCACCACAGGCTTCATTGTGGGCGTAGACATGAAATTGGAAGCCGGTCAATATAAATAAGTTATTTTCAGAACAAGTACAAGCGGCTAGATTATTCGTATCCTAAAATTATCGAGAACCCATAGATAGTGTATCTAAGTCTTCTCCAGTTTGATTGTTTTTAAGTTCCGCCAACGTCTTTGCAAATCTAGTCCATTCATCTGGCCTGGGATTAGCTAATTGCTGCAAACATAATAATATCATGTAAGATTGCAAAACACAGCTCTCGTGTGATTACGATGAAGTTAGCACTTACTTCTCCCACGTCATACACCCAAATTTTGCCCATGTCATCACCGACTGTAACATGAAGGCCAGACTGAGTCCATGAAACCCTATTTAAAGCTGCAGGTCCTTCAACTGTGACTGATGCTGATGGTAGCTCTGTATCATTGTTCAGGTTCCAGAGATTCAGTTTTCCTGAACCATCAACGTCTGCAAACACGGATGGATGGATTGGAGACCAAGCCACGTCGTAAACATAATCTCCTCCTACTTCGAACGAATAAATTGGCTTAGGTTCCTGCAAACATTTTCAACCATCGATGAACAGTTAATACGTTTTCTTGCTTTTCATATATTGTATTATTGCAATAATATTAGTCAATTACTTTGAGACTCCAGAGTTTTACGCTCCAATCAAAACTGGAGGTCAAAAACAAATGCGAAAAGTCTACAGGTCCAGGCACATTATGAGGATGAATGCCAGTGACGGGTGCATGGTGACCCTCAAAGCTATCTAAAATTCCAGTCTTAGTTCCGTGTCTGCAGGCTGTAAAATATAATTATTCGGACAACGTGTGTTAATATCTCGTATTCTATGTTAACATTTAAGTTTGTGTTACTTACCAGTGTAAACATGCCCCTCTTCACTTCCAATCACGAAGTTGTTGGTGCTTGCTTGTGGAAAAGCTAAACATGTAGATGCAACCGCTTTATTTTGTTTATGCTGCAGATCGAGAATTTCTTGAGGCTGTGCCAACATATCTAAAGACCACGAACATAGTTTCCCGTCGGTTGAAATACTGATTACATTGTGAGAATTCTGGGTTCCGACAACTTTTAGACAGTACACTGGATGCTGAAAAATCAAAAAGATGTTTGAAACTAATAATCTTTTATGGCATTTTAGTAATTTAGTTTATGCGTGCGTCCTTACTGTATGCGCTGCGGTTGTCAATGGGCTTCGTTGCACTGGTGTACGCTTTTCCACTCGATTGTCCCACAGGACGATCGACCCAGAGTATGTTCCACCCAATATAAGATTGGGATGAAATCTTTTCAAAGAAGAGATCACAGTAAAAGCAGTTCATAGGAAAGAGTTGCTTCAAGTACACACGTATACCGGACAACTTACTTGGCAAAACAAACTGATGTAACAATAGATTGACAATGGAATATGTATTCCGGAGTTGTCTTATTAAACTTGGTATTCCAGACTAGACACACACCGTCTGGATCATGAGGAGAATCCTCATTGTTTGAATAACTAGCGGCCAGAAGTTCAGGATATTGTGCAGACCAGTCCAGGCACGTAACACATCGATTTTTAGACCA
>JAQGAB010000087.1:0-48044 GCA_034696565.1 Isotomurus graminis
AGATCCTCCGTCGAAAATACTAAGGGCTGCAAGTCTTCTGTTACAACGAACTATTAAAGACACCATATTTAGTGTTTTTCACTTTACCACTGAGACTTTAACTTACCTTATGGACGACTTTGCCAGGAAACAAAGGTAATGTTGTGATACCTGTACAAGCGGAGGATCATTGAGTCCATGCAATTGTTATTTGGTTGTGATATTGTTAGGCTTGCTGGTTCGGAATTAAGCCAGTCCTTAGAACGAATTCTACCTGAGTTGCTTTCCAAATCTGGTGATACTGCTCTTGGGAAAAATAAGGTTGCTATTGAGTGCATTTTGAAACTGCAAAGCTGTCAACATATTAGGTACTCGTATTATACTGATTATTCAATACAACGGGTTCTAAATTATTACTAAATTCTCATCGTCAGAAATCTTCACGTCATTTCTATTTGCCTGACAAAGCCGTTTGATACTCCAGTTCATCCAAGACTCGCGCAAAGCAAAACTGAGATGGTGGACGAGCTGTTGAAAACTTACGGACTTTCTTCAGAGAAGAACAGGTTTGAATAACAGGATTAAAAAATATATATCTTACGAGGGATATTACTTACCGTAACAATTCGTATGTGTTTTTAAAGTGGACTTACAGCCCGAGATTACGTTGAATTTGGAGCATCGGCCCTTAACCAACCGTCTGAGTCAATAAGACGCGTCGCTGAGCGAATTATAATTGCCTTGTATCACTCACACCCTAAGTTAGTTCGCCAAAACCTTCCACTGGAAACTGACATTTCCCCCAAAAATATTCAGTACAGACAGTTGTTTCAGCACTTTGACAAAATTGACAAAGATGTAAGTACATCTGAAGATCCATAGAATGACTTTATTTCTGACTGATAACTTCCATTGTAACATTTTGTATTATGATTCCAGAAACGTGACGGACCCCACATTGCAATTATGAAAGATGTCAAGCTAAACCAATCGATGACATCCAGCGTTTACATTCCAAAGCTATAAACTTGCATCATTTCATCCGTCAGTACTCTCAATCTCAATTACTCATTCAACTTCTAGTCTTCTCAGGAGTCTTCAACACACTATAGAGTCATCCATTCAAAATTACATTCCACTTAAGCATACCATCTCACGAAGTCCTCACTGTTGTGTACCAACCAATGCCATAGATCTATATAATACAAGCCTGTATAATATTAATAATATAGATTTATGATCAATACATAAGCATGACTGTTTATCCTGCCTCTACTTCATAGAGATTGACAACTAATTACTCTCCAGCCGCATCGTAGTTATTAATAGACCATGCATGAGTATAGTAATAAGTCCAATGCCATATACATACGCAAGTAAAATAATACTTCAAGCTTATTACATGTCACAATCACAATAAACCGTTGTAAAACGTCTGTAACAAAGGGATGAAAATGACCTGAATTCACGTGAAATTACAGACATCACTAAACTGCGTAGTAGAAGTTGCTGTACGCTAATTCACTTGAAGTAACAGACCTCACTAAACTGCGTAGTAGAAGTTGCCGTACGCTAATTCACTTGAAGTAACAGACCTCACTAAACTGCGTAGTGTCAACTGCGTATTCGCACAACGTGTGTTTGAGTTTGGTGGCAGAGGAGAGAAGGAGAATGTGTCACGTTCCCCCAAATGTCTCACAGAAAACGTGAAAAGTCCTTGTTTGACCCTGAAGAGATAGACAATTTGACCTTTGGAGGTAAACATGATCTTCCCTGGAGGGTCACAAACAGGTTGCCGAAAACAGAATTTCAAAATATTTGTCCGTCTTCGAGATACTCGTGTCCGTCACAGACACACAGACAGACAGACAGACAGAAACTCCGTTCACATAAAGGGATTTTTCATCCCTTAATAATTAATCTCTCCATTTACACGCAGTTTTTATCGTATTGATGCGACCACACCAAATGTTAAGTTTATGACTTTCAATAGATACAATATTTAATATTATAAGTACTTTGTGTCTATTCATTTGCATTTGGTATCTCGCCAGTTGCGATAAGCTAAAGCTTGAAGCTTATAGACATGTCATGAATCAGGGAAAGGAGAAAGAGGAGTGGGGCATTGTGAGAAACCTTTCCCTCATTTCCTCAGTGAGGGAGCGAAATGGGCGAGAGGAGGAAAACCACTTTTCTCCACTTGTCAACACACTTTTCACAACAAACAAACACCCTCGCAGCTGCACCCTGCCAAGTAGTGCCAAGTGTTCCTCGCTTCAAAAGACATGAAACGTCCGACGCTTCCACTGAACGCTGCAAATAGTAAAACTTCATATGGGAGAAGAGTTTCTCCATTCGAATCACCAATAAAGAAGCTCAACAAGAAACTGCTTGCCTTGGTTGCAGAGCTAAGGAAAGACTGTGACCACTACAGGGAGGAGATAAGGACCCTCAAGGGTAAGTCCCGGATTAAATTATTTATTGTTGTATCAGCATTTATTTATCATAACTAAATGTTTGCGTACTTCCTGTAGAAAGCGATGTCGGGGAAATTGTCACGCTTCAACAAGAAAATGAAAAATTAAACAGAGAGATATATGAACTACAAAACTTTATTGACAGATTTCGGCAAAAGATTCGGAAACAGGAGAAGAAAAATGTTCTGCTCAATCGCTTAAAGGCTGTGACCAAAGAAAATTCGGAAATGAAGGAAGATATTGAAGTATTGAAGTCTGTTATTCGAAGGTTGAATAATGAAATAAATGGGTATCAAGACAAACTTCAGAGTGGTCCTTTGATTACGAAATCAAAAGGGAAATCAAAATTTTTGAAAGGAGAGGATAATGATCCTACTAGAAGATCGTCAGACAGCCAAGATTTATTAGACGCTCCAAGAAAACTATTTCCTCTATTCCAAGCCTATGATGAAATTATTGAAGACAAGAACGATATCATTGCTGGCCATGAACGAGAATTAGACAGATTCAAAGCTAAATGCAAAAACATCGTGCGGGAGAATGAAGAACTTCATGAAATAATAGCCGACAAAAATCAGAAGGTTTCTTTGACAAGCATAAATAATTAATTATGAAGTTTCACGAGTATATTATTTTATTCGTATTGTGATTAGGGATCTGTGTCAATTGCTGAGTGGCAAGCCTTACGTTCCAATTCGCTGCTTGTGCTAGAAGAAAATGATATCCTGCATGAACAGTTGTCCATTCTAAAAGACAAAAGTGAAGCCATGAGTGCTAAGTACAAAGAAAAAGGTTAGCAGTTTCTTACTCCCAAAATACGACCACGTAACTAATTATTTACTATGGATTACTTTTCAGTTTCTTCTCTTGATTCGAAGATTTCTAAACTTGAAAATGAGAAAAGCCTTTTAAAATCCGCGTCAGCTAAAACTGAAAACCACTGTAAATTACTAATCGAACAGCATTCTAAACTTGCAGAGATTTTGGAAAAGCGCATCCCTATTGAGCACCATGAAGCATCCGTGTTGGAGTGTAAAAAGTATGCCTACCACCTACAGAACAACACATCAACTGTTCAGTTTATTCCAAATCTGAATGTGTGATTGCAATAATTACCTAATAAATTACTTTGTCTGTAGACATTTTGAAGATCTAAAGGTCAGTTACAACGAAGAAAGAAGTGTGTTGATGGAGAGACTGTCGTCGGCTGAAAAGGAGAGAGACAGATTGGTGAACGAGCTAACTGACTTGGAGGTTCAAAATGGAAAGCTCCAGTCTAATCTCAATATTTGCGAGGAAGCTTTAAAGTAAGCCCGTATTCAAATGTGCATGCTCTACCTTTCACATCTGAATTCCTGGTCATGACTCTATTTGTAATTATTCGCAGTGGCAAACTAGCTCAACTAAAGGATGCATACAGGCAAATTTCAGAAGCGAACAGTGCAAAGGAAGCTACAGCAGCTGCAATGGAAGATGTAATGGTTTTATCACAGAGAGTGGTTCAAGAACGAGAAGGGATCGAAAGAATGCTTCAGGAACAACGTAGTATCAATGAGCAGCTATTAAACATGCGGGGGGCCGAAGGGCATTTAATCGGTACACTCCAAGGCAAACTGCAGGTTTGAACTTGAAAATTGTAAAGTTAAATATTAGTGATTAGACATTTCAAGCATTTAGTCGGTATTAAATTGGTAGGAGATGGACAAAGTTCACAATCAGGAACTGGAAAATTTTGCTAGAAGGATAAAAGAGTTGGAGAATTTGCTAGACGAAACTAGTGTAAGGCATCATAATGATTGTCATCACTATGAAGAGCTACTGGAAGCTAAATCTCGTGTAGTTGAACAACTGGAAGCTGAAAAGAGGTAACTTTTTAATAATAAGTCTTTTCCTATACTTATTTTAATACTCAATTTGTCGAATTTGTTAGGCAATTGCAATCAGACATTGAAACGGTATGGAAGACGACCACCGCAACGTTAAAAGACATCGGCGGAGGCGGAAGCAGCAAGAACGCACTAATCCGCAGTAAAGTACCATCAAGTAGTTAACAATTAACAAACTACTCCAGCCTTTGTAAGAAGTTCAAAGTTCAGGTCAGAGTCCAGTCCCGATATCAAATTCTAGTCGTTTTTCTACAAACTTCAACAGTACAACTTTTCTACTTTCTTATATTATGTATCAACATTCAATGTATCAAACGTTAATGTAAAAATAAAAGCTAAGCACATTCCCATTCTCTTTTATAGTCAATTTATTTCCTCTGCATTGGCAATGAAACTGTTTCTGGTTTCATTCAATGTCACTACACTATTCAGTTACAACTTAAAACCCAGTAATACATTTTTCCTGTTATTTATACCGACCTTTTAGATCCTAATCTTACGTCGAGTACACCACGCAAGAAACGAGTCTAGAGCATACATGAAAATCTCGAATTTTCTCCTCCATTCCCGACTCCCGAACAATGACAAAACCCATGTCTCACAGGACAACCCTTGAGAAAGCTTTCCCTAGTTTAGCATAGTATGAAATCAATATGTACACTACACAAGTGACATATAACCTTTCATTCATACAGCATATTCTTAAAGTAGGGTAGGAGTCCAGCTGGTGCTGCATGCACCATAAAAAGTGTAGTTGGTGTCTGTCCAGCACTTTCTCCCACTTTCTCGTGCTGTGTAGTACTTCTATATACATATCTGTGTACGGCAGAGTGGGAAAGTCAGCAGACAGGTTGGGAGCGATACTTGCGGGTGTTTTGAGACACACAACCACTTCTGTTCTACCTCACCCAGTTCCTCCGAACAGAATCTCTCCAGAGACCTTTCACATTTCCTTCTTATAGTCCACGTTAGTGTCTTGTCGGATGGAGAATCATCTGTTGTGTAGCCAGTTGCACCAAATCTGTTATTGTGGTTAGTTTGTGTGGAGGTGGTGGTCACAAAGATGATGATTCACTCCTGTATGTCGATCATCACGAGAACTTGATTACGCAGAAGAAGGGTGAGATCATCTTACCTACATTGTGTTAAATAAATAGATTTTTAGTTCTGCTGTAGTAATAAAACGTAGTTAAACTTTAATTTAAATACTGATTCATTGTATTTTACGTGTAGAACTCTGTTGACGTGTGGATAAATCAATCCAGAACACTCGATCACCAGAAATATTGGACTCCAGCCATTTCAGGTATACATTTATTTTAATTATCCCAGTCTCGTTTATAACCTGTCGGGTGTTATTTGTGTTAATTGGTTTGCTTGTTATTTATGTGAAAGTGTTGTTTGGAACCAGAAGTTTAATACACATTTATTATTAATTCTTTTTGCAGGTGTTCGTTGTTTAGAAGTCCTTAAAACGTTACCCTTTGTAATTGTCACTAAATCTGAATCGACACACCGCTACGGTAAAGCAGCATTGCAGTTTGTATGTTGTTGTTGTTAATTCGACATGACTTCCTGTGAAGGAAAAGTGTGAACATTGTTTCTTTTATTTCAGGTTGTTTGGTATACTCAAATACGCTCTTAGAAAAAAGACAGTATTCGGCAGTTCTTCACTGTACAGCTTTCGACTAGAAGCATTATCTCTTTAGTGAAACAAAATGGCAAGAGAAATAGTAATCAACTCACACAAATCCAAGCACTCCTGCATGGAGTGTCCGTATTGTCATGCAAAGATGGAGTTTGAAACACCTGTGAATGAAGACAGTACATCTAGTATCAAGATCAAATGTTGGAACACCTTGTGTGAAAAGCAAGCTCTGTTTGATCCTAAGAAGTCTTCCGTAGGAATCAATGGAGCTGCAAAGTCGAGTAATTCTCATGCCACCAGTTCTAATTCTACGCTGAAGAAACATTTCAAAATGGGTACAGATGAAGAACCTGTGTCAAAGGAATACTACGAACTGCTAGGCGTTTCTCATTTAGCCACAACCGGAGAAATAAAAAAAGCTTATTATAAATTAGCAATGCAGTTCCATCCGGATAAAAATAAAAACCCGGAGGCTGAAGAAATGTTCAAGAAGATCTCTGATGCTTACCAAGTATTGTCAGACCCTGTGCTTCGCAAGAAGTACAATGAGTTTGGTCCAGGGAAAGGTTCAGGTACGCTTATTACTTGATGCGAACAGGTAATTTGCGACAGATGATAATAATTGCTTGGGCATTTTACTTAGATCCTGAGGATGGATTCATAAACCCAGAGGACTTTTTCAAAATGCAGTTTGGAGGAGATGCCTTTGTAGATATAATTGGAGAACTTGCAATAGCCAAAGAGTTTAAAAACATGATGATGAAAAATATGGAGGATGATGCAGAAAGTATGGATGGAAGTGTAAGTGAAGGCAGAGAAGAGAAGAAAACAACTCCAAAAACATGGGAGGAACGTAAGGAGGAATTGGAGGAAAAGCGACATGCCAGAGAAGCCCGTGTTGAACAGTTAGCTGAAAATCTCATTCGTAAACTTCAAGTTTATATCGATTCCGGTATTGAAAAGTTTCGGGATACAATTGTGCTGGAAACAGAGGAGCTCAAGGTTCAAAACTATGGAGTCCAATTGCTTCACGCCATAGGCTTCATTTACACGGTCAAAGCTAGTGAGTATATTGCCAAGTACAATGAAGATATAATTGGGATGCCTTCGTTTGTCCATCGAATGCGACTCAAGGGCCGAGCATTCTCAGACACATTTAGCACCGGTATGTTTTGTGTTTCTCAGACACATCTCAGACTTTAATATCGTAGTCTAATGGTGTGTTGTTTGTATTTATGAGCAGTTAAATCGGCAGTAGACGTTCATCACACATTTGTGCAACTGCAGCAGGCTGAACAAACAGGAGCCAGCGAAGCCGAAAAAGAAAAACTTCAAGAAGAGGCTGTGAAGAAAGGAACGGATGCTATTTGGAAAGGAAGTAAATTGGAAATTGAAAGTGTAATTAAAAGCGTGTGTGATAAAACCCTCGCAGATGTCCGAGTTGAGAAAACCCTGTTACGAAAGCGTTCAGAAGCTTTAAAGATGCTTGGTGACATATACCAAAGTGTAAGACCTATTTAAAATTGCCTTATTTACATGAAAAAATCACATGAAATAATTTTTGTAATTAAAAAATCGATTATAATTTACTCAAAGATTGTCCTAAGTCAGACATTAGTCTAGTTAGAAATGTAGTGTTGGATTGTTCTAATAATAGTTCTGTGAGATATTTAGGTTCGATATGTGGACTGATTAGTTTATAAATTGTTTTAAAAAAACATACGACTAGTGAAGTCAAAATAAACCATACATAACCTTTGTACGAGCAAATTATCGTAAACATGAGCAGCGAATTTTTCTGACTACTGTAGCCCAAGAAAAATTCTGACGAATCTTTTTACATGTACTTTGATGACTTCATTTAGGTTATTCGCAAGATTGCGTCATGTAACATTATGATTGTTATTTCTTCGTTAAGGAAAAACCATAATATGAATAATGGAGTCTGGTACTTATGATCTCAATTCTTATCTAGTTTATAACATGTTAAGTACCCTTTAAGTACAACAGAAATAATGTATGTCTACCTTTGTCAGGTATATGTAGAATTAGACCTTTCAAAATTAGCCGTTAAAAAACCTGGAAGTGAATTCTGTATCTGTAAGTTAAAATGCAACACCTTTGAGCAGATGTATTATTTCTCGTAGTACACACGTAATACAAAATAAGAGATTATTTCACCTTGCAACACATTTAAAATAACACCTTCAGATTAACGTGTAATCTGCTTGCTTGTAATTATCGGTTCCAAAAAACTACTTGCGACAACAATACTTTAACAAATCAACTGTCGATTTCATGGCATTTATAAACTGTAATAAACTTCGCAAACATATAATGAAAAGCAAAAACTGGTGCAACCCTAATCCAGCTAACAGCTAACCTGCATTTTGTTCCTTAAGGCTATCAATAACTTATCTGAATAAACAAGAAAATAACTACATAGTGCAAAGTGCGCATTGGTTCCATGTATTTTAATTCACGACCTGCGTTTATCATTCGTGTACTAGTCGAATCAGTACGACCTTGTAAGGTTGTGGATTACCAACTTCTGAACAATTTGCGACACGAAGATCATAGCACAGCAGCGGTGCAGGAAAGTAATTCCGTATTCATTCATGAGGTATAATTAAACTGCATAAGATATTTGACTGTTGAGGTTAACCTGCCTGACAGTCTGGAAGATTCCACATTATTACAAAGACCACAAAAAGACAAGACGCTTCGACCACTAAGTTCTGCTTAAGAAAAATCAGTTTAATGAGTTACACCTGAAGGTTAGAATGATATTCCCAAGTTGATGAGTCCTGTCAGATTTACGATCTGATTTGCATTAATTCTGCAACGATAAAACAAACCCGTATGTTGAATCTTGCTCAGCTCAACCACAATTATTATGATTCAACAAATAAATTCTACTCATTATTCTGTCACGTTGAAATCAGTCAGACATTCATGCTCAGGCACAAATCATTACTTCAGTGTAATTAGGACTGTGCATTGTTTCGTATATCAACATATCATATTCCGCAGAAATAACAACATGCACAGAAAGTTACTTTGGATGGGTATGAATTGTATGAAATTGGAGTTAATGAAAAATTCGAAAAAAACACAAATGTTGTACAAGTAAATTGAGGATCTCTACATGTTTGCGATCCAGTTTCTCATGTGGGAGTTCCCGAACCTCCCACAGTCTAAACAAGTCCGTCAGTCACAAAACTTGTGTGCCTACTCTTTTTCTCTGCAAACCTACTTCATGATTCGACCACAAGGTTGATGGATTGTCCCACTGTTACGAAATTATTATGGCAAACTTGAAGCATTGTTCTTCCTACATGTGCTTCTGTACTCCCAAAGCCATCAGTTCACATCATCATGTCCACATTTTCTCACAAAACGCCTGCCTAAAATTCATGCTCAACTGCTACTACAAAAAGGTTATTTTTATTTTTTTCATTTTAAATGCAGATCCTCTTGCGTGTAGAGGAAATGCTTAAACGAATATGGTTAACATTTAGAACATTTCTTTGTTTGCATTTGTTTTATATTCAAGGATCAGAGGGCAAATTCTGTCCATAACTCGTAAGGTAAATGACAAAAGAACCAACTTTCAATTGAAAGTAGATGATCAAATACAGAGTGAATGACACACTCCTCAACTTTAACCAGAAAAAGCAGCCACTTTAATTTGTAACCAGTTGGGCTCTTCAAACTGAACGATGGGATGTTGATCAGAATTCCTAATGCAATTTTTCACTTTGCACTGAACCTAAAAGTCAAACTGACATATTAATTAAAGCTCTGCATTGCACGCGGTGGTAGATACCATCTCATCCCATGAAAATAATGGAAGGGCCCCTGGAGAGAAATTATCGTAGAAACCAGTATCAACTTCAACAAAAACTTGTATTACACGACTCATATATACTTAATGTAATACACAAACTCTCAAGATGTGGCTGTAAACACTTGTATTTTTATAAAAATGTATAAAAATGAATAAAATAAATTACCCTGACCTTAGCAGCAATCATCAATGAGTGTAATGAAATTACTTCATCCATTGTGGAACATGACAGAAACGTTCATTTGAGATTTAAATAAATATTATCCCATGTACCCCTTTCAACCTAGATCAATTCAAACATGACGTAAGTGTGAAATTTGAAGAGCATGGCTGAAATTCTCTAGATAACTTATCACTCATGTAAATTACCAAAGAAATGCTGTTGACATTTGAATGACAATTTTAATCAATGTTTTCTCGCCACTTATGTATGTAAAGCAACTATGCACTCAACTCATTACTTATAAACTTACCTCACCTACCAGAAAGTCCGAACAAGTATATACAGTCATACACAGAAGAATACAATCCACTTCATAATGATTTCATCACGCGCTACTAAACCTACTTAATTAAACCCTTCCACATTAATTTATTTGATTTGCAGATTTAAAACAAATCCCACACCCTCACAGAAAAAGAAACCCGACCCACCTACAACATCCGTAGTCCATGTCCCTATATTATGTCTTTGATTTACCTACTACTATGGCTATCCACAAGCTTCACGCAGCGAACGTGAGAATCTTACCACGCGAATGATATATTTTTCATGATTTTCTACAACACACATCCATAGGTGTTTTACAAGTCGTAAGTCAAAAAAGAAGTATACCATGTGGGTCATGCGATCTTCAAGACATTCTTAAGTATCATCTCGTGCTGCATGACACACGGAATGCTGCACTTCAAATTCTTACTCGGTAAATACTGCAATATTGATTCATCATACATCATCTTCTATTATTAGTTCCGAACCCGCATCTCCTCTTCCATAACCCATATTTTACGTGTAAAAGCACATCCTCATATATTTCTTTATCACCATATCCCCTAAATAACCCTTCCACACAGTCCACAACAGGAAAAAGCAAATGCCAGTCAGATTCTCATCTGTTCACACACAAGAAGGAAAGGTGTGGTTCTCATCTTCTTCATCAGGCCCACACACACCCGAAGATGAATCTCAATTCTCAACCTAAAGGTGTACTTCCACTACTTTTACTACTACTACTCTCCCATATGCATATGTTGAAGCCTTGCCAAACAAACAAACCTCCAACTACACATGTGTAACTTATTTGCAAACCCCAATCAACTAAAAACAACCACGAGAGATACCGGCTCATCATAATAATATTGTGTGGTTAAAGTGTTACTTAAACAGTGTGTGTGAACATCCACATTCCGAATACCAGCGTGTATTAAAGTACTTTTTTAGCACAGGGAAACAAACTTATCTCTACCACTTCCATCACTCCAGCAGTAGGAGAAGAGTACCAGAGTACCAAAAATGATCATCATCATTTAATTTGGTGTAATGAGGACGAGAGATAGTGAATGAGAGAATGGGTGACCAACACCACCACCACCACCACCGATGCCTGCAGAAGCCGTTCCATGAGAACAACAAAGACACAAACGAACGAGCTCCACTCACCGGCAACTTCGGATTCCCTGCTCAACAAAAATAATATTCGACAGTTTGGTCGTATTTCTTTTACACACAATCTGCTACTCTCTTTTCTCCGGCTCCTGTTCATTATCATCGTAATTTATAAAAACACGTCGCGTGAAGGATGTGTACTTAGAGAGATTGTATATACAAAACACTGGCCATCAGGCCATCAATATATACCCACCACCACCAACCACCACCAACTCTGCTAAAAGACTACTTAATACTACCGTCACAAATAAAACTTCCCCTTCGTCCACAGAGTTTTTTATTCTCCATCATCTCTCGGACTCAACGGAAGAAGGAACAACAATCACGAAATAGTGCAGCTGCTTTGGTTGACTGACTTGTTCCTTAAAAAGCAACCAACCACCGCAAATGAAGGGTGGGTGAGTTTGTTATTCTCTTCGTAGTCTTGTCCTCTCTCCTGTAATTACTGATTATAAGGTGCACAAAACTGGCAGTGGCAGTCAATCCAGCTTAAGACATCCCCGCAGCTGAGAGTGTGTATAGTGTATGTGAGGATTTGTGATAAGTCTAAATTAATTCGCAAATCAGTTTTGGGTGTTTACGTACCCTCCTTCTCCTCTCTGGAATTAGTGTTTGTGCTTAGGATGTAGTCATCAGTAAATTGCAAGTCTGTGATGCAACATTTTATTAAGTGGAAAGTGTGAAAAATACATGAGCAGCAGCAGCGGGTAATTGTTTCGCAAAGAAAATCGTTGGAATTTCTCACAGTGTAATCAACAGCCGCCATCAAAATATTTGCAAGTAATTTGATAATGATGGTGGTGGAGGTGATTGAGAAAAATAATTGTGCTCGAAGGTGGTCCATTACTATCTGCTTTTCAAGAACAACAACGTAAACAACTCTTTCGTGGTGCTAATTCAAGTCTCTTTTAAGAATTTAAACGCCTACACACCCTCCACTTACTAAGGAATAAGGAGGACTACTATTACTAACTAAAAGTCGGCCCGAGGAAAAATGTAAGTCTATCATTTCATGTGTCTACTGCACAAGTGGAGAACAGTTTTTTATTGACAGATTCCTACTGTAAGGATTATTAGTATGTTAATGGTCATGTAATTTAAGTCACATGTTCATTCACTTAATGCAGAATCAGGAGTTTGTCATGTGAGAAGTTGGGTTATTTATTGCTTGCATTAACTATACAATTCAGGGGAAAAGGATACCCCGTTGTCACAACGGAGAAGTTGAATATATTCTTGTTTGTCTTCTAAGCAACTTGCTTAGACATCATAAGATTTGTGGATGTGTGTGTGGGTATTAGTTGTGATGCGATGACATTTCACCTCAGGAATTAGTTATTGTGTTGGTCGTTAAGTAGCTTGTCTTACGTGTTTAGCTTAAATACGCAAGGCATAATGGAGATGAGATAATCTTGAGACGTTACTTGCTCATCAGCAGTCCGTCTACCTTTATTTTCCATATTCATGAAGAGTTATGGGAATTGTTGTGCATTCAGTGTGCAGTGTTTCTTGTATGGCACACCCGAGTATAAAACTACAAAATGTATATTCATAATCTACAGCATTATAAATTGAATAAAATTGTCGTACTGAATTCTTTTCAGCTGATATTAATTAAGTGGCTGATTTAGTACTCTGGGTAGGAAAATGGAAAACGAATATATTTTGATCTGTTGAAATGAATATATTATAATTTATGAACCGGGGACATTTTTAAGATTAAAGAGATCATTCCATGAAAGATCGTATTTTTAACGGTTTGGATGAGTTTGTTCATAAGTCAGTCGGTGAAGTAGCGTGGCATCTGTACACACACAAGACGTGTGGGTGGAGATGAATGACTCATTCCTGTAGTTGTGTCATATCATCATTCGGGCAGGATATTTCCGAAGCTGTGTCTGCTCAATGGTTTCATAGGTAATTCTTTTCACTTTTGGTAGTAAGTTCAGACTCAACTCTCTGTACAGGTACAATAGATACATGAATATGTTAATAAGTTGTAGATAGTAATATAGTAATAATTTAAATGAGTTCGCAGGTTGGCAGATGAAACAGATTACTGTTAGGTAGTATGTATGACTAATCTCAAGTTGATAGATATTTCATGTTGACGTTATACATCCTTAAACTGATAAGATTGTAACTCAAGAGTCATTCATAAAAATATATTGAGCAACGGGCTTTGGTCGACTAATTTTTTGTTAGTCGAAATGCTGATAATAAAAGTGACAACGACTTCGCAAAACAGGAAATACTGAAATAGATTATAGATTATATAGGCTTTAGGCCTGGAATAATTATCTATGTTATAGAGAAAGATTCTTTATTTAGCTGTGCTTTGGATTTTGGATAAATAAATTGTATCGCGTCCCAGAGCAATAATCCGTGTCTTATGAGAAGAAGAACAGTACAAGGCACAAAACGGTGTTGTATTCAAAGGTAGATCTGAATTCCTAAGAGATAGAAAGTAAAATTCACTTACGCGTTACGCTTACGCCATTCATCATTAAAAGAATCGAAACAGTGTGATGGATGAACGTATGTATAATGCGCCAGATTATGTTACTACTAAACTGCTAATTAATACTAATACATATCTTAATTAATTTCGAATCGCAAAAATGAATACAAAGTCTTTTTTCGCAGTGTTTTCAAAGTCTAGGAGTAGAAGAGTTAACAAACTTAATAAACCTCGAAGACATGATGCTTAGAAATTACGATGCTGTCTGCAAAATAAAAATGAATAGTTATGTCTCTTATGTGAAGTTGGTAACCGAATCACCAAAACTTGTTGTTGCTTTCATCTTGAAACCGAATTTTGCATGTCAAAAATCCTTGAAGAGTTAATTGCCATTCTCGTTCATCATTTGGAAGGATCTGCCTTGACAGATCGCCACCTTGTACCTTTTTTAATTTTTGCTTTGTTGGAAGTCTGCAGAATTTGTAATAATAAAGGCATTGAAAATCACATTAATATCTGTAACGTGTGTAAGCCATACAAGCATAGTAATTAATAGTTCTAAAGGATTTTTGAATAACCTTTGTAATAGACAAAATCAATATTACAATTATTTCAACGTGTTTGTTTGCTATACGATTTTCTATTTTGGAAGTCTAAATGAGGTACTGACACGACGCAAGTCACGGTACAGACAATTTTTAACACAGCTGATAGTTGACAGTGCCTGGATTAAAACGAAATTAGTAAATTTGAAGTAAACAATACTGAACGTAACGCGATATAATAATGTTAACGCTGAGCATGAGGCAAGTGGTATATGTTGTTAGACTAGACTGTCAAACTATAGACGACCTTGTTAACTGTTAACTGTTAGAGATTTATTACTGCTGTCTACTCCAAATATATGCCTTAATTGATATTTATAGTGTTAGTTACTAGTTACTTAAATCGTTTAGAATTACTATACTGGTCCTAGTGCCTTAGTATTTCCAACTGCATATTGTGACTGTCTGTAATGCCCCGAAGTTGCTAACTAGCCGTCATCAGGATCAAACGCACGAAACGTCAACCTGTTATAACCATCTGTGGCTGTATGATATAATATTCAAATTCAATTTGTTATAATTTTTTTACAAACCAACCTATCAAATCATAGGTTCGAAATTCATGTTGCGCACATATACATATATGCATATATTTGCTGAAGTTGAAAATGAATTTTATCCAAATGCAGACAGAAATCAATTGAACTTTATTTTTCAATTCTGAGTCTACCAAATTCTATAGATCTTATAGGTGTAATTTTTTCCTATTCAACTGTTATCATCCCGCAAGGTCATACTGACTGAAGGCAAATCTGCGTTTACGAATGGCGTGGCTGCGTTGTTTTAATGTATTTGGCATTGATTCCTTTAAACTACTGTCTGTACACTTTAGTTTAATGCAGCAGAGGTACTAAACAACACTTCGACAGACAGTCCAGTCCGTCCATCGTCGAACGGTAGGATTTTAAAATCTAGAATATTAACATTAATTCGCCTGTAACATATCAACGGGAACTTGGGTTCGTAGTTGTCTGGCAAGAAAGCGTGTTCAATGAGATAAGTTGTTCATTATTGCCATAATAAAATCGACTGAAAACCCATTTACGTTGTTCATAGTTCATAGTTTGCACCTTGAGTCCGAACACTGCATAAGTTTACAGTTTACACGGTAAACATTGTATTAACATTAGACATTAATTCTTTCAATTATCGTAAAGTTACTTCAGAAAGGTACTGAATACTGTAAGTTGCGAGGTTCGCGTTCGGGGAGATTTTTATTGCGGCTAAAATACAACAACTTGATCTGTCTGCAGCGATAATTATTAGCTTGTAACACAAATTTACACGCTTTGGAGATACTCACGATTTCATTAATCCTAAATCAACCAGTTACTTATATAATGCATGCATGATGTATGTATAATCTTATGGATTGATTGGCAAGAATTATGATCTTCAATTCTTCTTGTAGAGCCATTACAATTACAACTGTTAAGGGAAGCATTAGTTGGGCATGTGAGCTTTTACCCCCATCCCATCAGGTTATTGTTCAATATATTTTTTTAGTTTAAAGTTAGTTGTATTTTATGTGTAAATAGCGTAATAATTTGTGTTGGTAGTGTTTGAATTGAATACTGGCTAGGAAGTTATTAAAATGTTTATTTTGTTAATAATTTTTAGGTATTCGTACTTGTAGTTTGTAGTGTGCAACATAATTAATTGTATTTATATTATTGCAATTATATTTTAGCTTGAAAAATAATCTATTACTTTTTTCAATTTTCAGAAAGTGCAATATTGTCGATGGATATCCGGTACAAATCTTGAAGGTCGTAGACGAATAATCCATGCGATGGAATTCGATCAAAGTTTAGAAGAATGGGCAAAGGATAAACCGCTCAGCATCTTGCAACTAGATCCTGCAGATCGAGCAGTTCTGCGTATTGCAGGTAAGTTTTTGCGTACATAAGTCACTAGCCAAAGCGCACGTAAACGTAATGAATGAATCAGTTCATAATTGTTGTATATGTCCAAATACCGGTACGAGCCTCATATCCATCTTTTTCCACACTCACTTTTGTAAATTAAAATAATATAATCCAAAATCCAAGTATTGTTTAGTTTGAGGCAAGACTGCTAGAGTGTCTTTTATTCAGACTCAGTTCTGAATGTACGAGATCTTTGCAGCCTTCTTCCGGTTTGATCATGGAAAAGTTATTTCCAGCGCAATGAATAAGTCCGTTTCTTGCTGAACATCTTATGTTTTTGCTACTGGAACTTTCTGCACATGAGCTCAAATTAAAAATGGTTCTCTGCATGACTGTGTGCATCGCAAAACGATATAATTTAACTGGAATTGCACAGAAGCAGTTTTATGTTCTGTACTGTCACTTTATCTATTTTTGTCAGGAACATATCAGTTTCATTATAAACACTCGGCTTAGGTTTGTCTGATGAGGATTCAAATAGTTGCAAACCCTAATGTAACGCAAAAGAGGGGGGAAAAACCTCGGAGAGGGATATCAAACAAGTGAATTGGTAGAGTGCATCTTTTTACATGCATGCTAATCCAAGACTTAAACGTGGTATGATAAAGAAAGGATTGAAGAAGCTGTACTGTATGCGTTGGTTTTTGTACTGTAATGATAGGCCAACTGAAGGGTGATGCTGTGATTCATTGTAAGAGCACGAACAAGAATACACCCACAAGAGGTTCGCAAAATAGAGAACAGTTGTAGTGGTATCGTCTTCTGTAAGTAGACTATTAAAGGGGAAAAGAATTTGTAGACTAGAAAACTCTTGGAATCTTTGGTGCTAAAGACGGTTGTGTAATGAAACAATTCGCAAAGGTTTAGGGTACTTTAACTCTTTCTTATTATCATCTCTTGTGAAACATGATATGAGTTCACTCAGACAACTTCAAGCTAGTAGATTTGTCTTTACAAGTTTATTGAGTGGGTGTTGGGATATGTGATCATTGCATCGCACCTGTGACCGGTGTCTAAACTTTGAATAATATCAGTGTGACCTGTGTCCTGTGTAAAAAGAATAGTATATGCATTTGCTTGGATTGACAAGTTGAATTTTCTTTCCTGTGGTTTATATTTTACGATGTGAGTTCACCTGAGGTTCACCAGAATTATTTAACAGGGAAGTATTGCAATATCGTCGTGCAGTGGTTGTTTTCCAATTTTTCATGTTTGTGTATAGCAGTTTGTACAGTAATATTCAGACCATTCTGGCTCATTTTTGGGAGAGAATGTGCCCAGGGGAAGCACATGGCGAAAATACGACTCTTGCTAGATTCGAATTACACTTAAAGAGGATATGATTTACTGTGAACCATGAACTTGTCTGGTTATAGTGCAATAAGTTCATCAATATATACGACACTCACAATCACATAGGGTTTAGAATTTAGAATACAGGATTGGCTAGTTTCCTCTCACTCGAAAGGAATAAGAGAAAATTCCTGGACATTTGTGTAATAAGTTGATATTCTAGTCACATTACAGCAGATGATCATTGTGTGTAGGTTTAATCCATAAACGAAGAAGAATAAAGATGACCGAGAAGGTCGTCAGGGAAGAAGGAGTATTATATGAAGCGAGTGTATATCTTTCCTGCATGAATATGATTATTAACCATAGCCTGGGTGAGCTTGTAAGTGAGGTGGTTAGTAGAACTCATTTCCGAAAAAGGAATTCACGAGTGGCGAAAAAATGTGTTGGCGGAGTTACTGGTCTACCTGCCCTAAATGTCTTGCTCTCAACTTATTACACTTATGAGTGCTAGTGCGATTTGGAAGTGAAAAGGCACTTGATTGTAAACTAAGAGCATCAGTCGTCATCGTCCCATAGTCCAGATTGTGCCTCGCCTACCCCTCTGATTCTAGTGCATTATGCATAGCTGTAATAAGTCTTCGAATCTGAAACTTCATCTTCACTTATCCAAGTAAACTTCCATCAGACGTAGTATTCAGTTCGATTGGACAGATAAAATCAACAAAAATATTATCTCCCTGTTTCAAAATTAACTCTTTTGCCTTCAGTCAACTAATTATCTTATCTAATTTGGTGGATATGGTCTAGCTGTGGAAAACCTGTGGTTTGTGTTTCAATGAGATCATTGCAATACCGGACATCTCATTGCCACCAAAAATCACCACTTCACTAGTATCATCAGATTTTGCATTGCATTCGTGCTAATCTACTCAAAAGTGTTGAATTAACCCTTCTGTCCCAGTTACTCTTCGACTGTTGTCAGTACAAAACATTCTTTTTACTGGTTTTCATAACTTCATTCATAGATACACACTCAAGTGTGCAGCTTAATAGTTTAACATTTTAAAAGTTCTTTGAATAACTATTATTCGTGATATACGGGCGTATTCGTACGTGGTCATCGGGTTGTCAGCACATTGTTTTGAACTCGAACCTATTCAGTGAACATCAACTACGGATTGGACTGCTGGCCGAAGACTTGCATACAATAAATCTGTGTTTTATGTTTTTAAGCTCACTAACATTGTTGATATTTCTTAGTATTCTATACTGTAAACTCTAAGAATGTGTTCGTGGTCATAAGACGTGACATTAGGAAAATAATACAAAAGAATAACGAGCTAGTGAGTGCAGAATGAGAGACTAGTTGTTGGTAACCTTTATTTGACTTCCGTTCGTTCACAATACTACAATTGAATCTCACAATCTAACTACGCTAAGCTCTCAGGATTTTAATTCATAGTCACGAAATCACTTGGACTCAGCTACCGGCTTCCAATTTGCTACTGTTACTGTTACCCTACTGTGTATGAGTGGTGCTGCAATTGTTGGAAAATTAATGAAGTCAGACTACTCTGGATACTCCCAGATGATCTAAACAGAAGTTCACTTGATGTGACTAAGCCTTACATTTCTTGAGAATGTCGGGTCATACTTACTATTCTCGTGGATATGAATCCCGAGAACAGCAAGAGTATACATCTACTACTTTTGACGGTGAAAAACAAGCGTATGAAGAAAATCTGTCCAAGTTCAAAGGTTGGTCTTCGTCTTGGGATCTATGGACATATTTTATCAACATTGTAGACGGTATGGTCACTCAGACGTGGGGAGCAACAAGTTAGACGTGATGTGTTGCTGAGTGCAATTGCTGCATGCACTATGGTGTCTTTCCAAGTTTGATAATGTTAGCGTAATTGAATAATCCGACAGCTTTTTGATATTTCATCTATTCCGTTTGGTCAAGTGGATTAATGGGTTAGGATTTATGATAACATCTTGTCTGAATTGCGAGTCTTAAATGGGATGAGCAAACATGATGCATGACGAACTTCCAATCTTGATAAAATGATGTTGTTATGTTGTAGACTAATGCATTCACATTCACCAATTTTAGGGCAATTTTTCATGCGTCCAAATAATTTTCTCTACCACATCCCGAGCTAGAAGAGCTCTCTTGAACTTACCAACTCACGTATTTAGTAAACAATGTTCCTTCTAGGGTGTTAATGAGTTTCTGATGCTGTGCAAGAGTGTACATTTTTTTGCGTTGAGAGGTTAGAAGCTTTTCTTGTAAATGACTCATTCACTATTTAAAATGTACTATTTATTCAGTTTTCAGTTTTACTTTTTGGGTTAATTAGTATCAACTTTAAAAACTGATGTGTTCTACAGACGAAACACTTCCACACAGACTGTAGGGGATTTAAAATCATTGAACATTTATGCTGCTAAAAGCCAAAAGCATCGTTCGCCTTCAATTTAAATTTTTATCTAAATGATGTTTAAAAGTTTTGGGATACAATGGATACATTGTAAGGCTAAAGCAACTGTTGACTGTGATTAATTAATTAATTGGATCAGGTTTTAATGAAACATAAAAAAATTCAATTGTGACAACAACAAAAAATTTCGTAGAATAGGTTATTATAGTAAAAATAAAAATAATTAGGTAATCATATCAGAAAGCATTATCCAATTTGTTTTTATTAATAACATTAATTGCATTTCTTTTATTTTTTCGTGTGATCTGACACCTGTGATTGGTTTTCAATATTCCATGACACTTTGACACATGTAATATTAATATTGCTAGAATAATGAGTGGCTGTACCAGCTTAATGCAGATAACAATTATGGACTGATATAAAAATGCAATGTGGTGAGAGTTCGAATTAAATTTAATGCTTGTTTTTAGATGAACGAGATGCCATTCAGAAGAAGACTTTTACCAAATGGGTAAACAAACATCTGTCAAAGGTAAGAAATGGTGCCCTAAATTGTTTTCGAGCTTGATATAATTATTAATTTTAATAAACTATACGGTACAGTGTAACCTATAATATATTCCGTGTATAAGATATCAAGCTATCACAATCAATACAACAATTTTCATGAATCAAACCAAACCTTTGTACAATACCATCAAATTATAATTTTAAAGAAGTTATTGATTGACAAAATCACCATAAGGTTCGTCATTAACGCAAGTTTACATCTTGAAACAGGTAAGAAGAAAATAGGTAGAACTGAGTTGGTAAAAATAATAATGGTAATGAAGTCCCTGTATTCGTTTGCCGAAGTTTATCTTGTAAAAGTCAGTCATGTAGCTATTCGCAAACATATCCGACGACGTTGCGAACATCGCCATAAAGAGTATATGAATTACCACATGCAAATCTTAATTGTTAGATTAGGTATGCATTCTTGTATTAAACTACATTGGTGCTAAGTATTTACCAACTACAGAAGTAACAGTCTAATAGAATCGGATATGGTAAGGTGATTCAATTAGCTACGACTTGAGCTGTAAAGGTAGTAAATAGTTATGTGATGTGTTGGATAGAATCTCTTATCTACAGTCTATGAGTAAGAGACAACTTTCACTAATCTTTTTCCATATTTGGACAATTGAGGTCGTGGATCTGTCCTCAGTTTGTTTTTTGTGATCATCTCGACAGCTAGTTTTGAAATTGCTGATTGCACGTACATATTTGTCTCATTACTAACAGTTCAAACGAATTTCGATTCAGAATCGATAGAAATCTGTTGTAATTACAGCCAATCTTAAGTAAGTTCTTTTCATGAGATCCTGAAATGAAGGATGGAGGACAAAACATGACCGTTTTTAGTGTTTATTGGAAATTGCAAAAAGTCACTGTACGTACACTTATAAATGTCCAGCCTTCTGTTCGTCTAGCACCCTAAACTACCAGCAGCATCGGGGCAACGTAACACTGTTGGCTGATGTTGAATGCTGCGTTCAGTACTACAATTAGGGTATTAGGGATGGATACAAGCATAAAAGGATATCATTATCGTGTGAAGTGGCCAATTATTGATTTCCCTACAAGGTGTACGTTCAATTATACCTTAATCTCAATGAAACACAGTTGTAATCGCACAGTATTTCTTCTTTAATCACGCAGAGAGTGAGAATTTATTTGCGTTGGAAAACCCCAAATAAACTGAGAGAGAAATTAATTCGGAGTATATCTAATAGTGAGGGCATTGCTAAAGTTTATTTTAGTTGTTTGGTGGTAACCTGTAATCCCGTATGGGGGCTTACTTTAATGAGAAACAGATTGTAGTGATTTAGTGCATCGCAGCCTTTACAGGTTTATATGGCCAGCATAATTATTTTTAAATACGAGAAGGGGACATGGGTTAGAAATAATATTGCTATTTTATAGTGCTTGGAAAATATTGCACACTACCGGTCTAGTAGACACAAGCAGATGCACGTGTTTCTTGTAGGCGTATGAAGAGGTTATAATATGGAACGATGGCCGACTTTAATACCAATTGTTGGTGAAACGAGTAGTGGCTATCAAATTCGTCGTGATTATGTAACTGTATTGTAGATATTTTACACTAGCTCTAATATAGATGATGTCTCAAAATAGTGATATTATTCTTACATTTCCGATGGAAATAAGATCCAAGCATTCAACGAACTGCATGATTAACAGTATTGACTATCGAATTTATTAGTAATATCTGAGACTTCGATTTGTTTGCTAATTACATTGTCTATGCATGATTCAGATTCCGTTGTATTCCACGCCAAGACAATTCATAACAGATTGTACTTCATCCATTAAAAGGATGAGTCAAAATGTGTACTTCAAACACACTATTATTGTTTACATCTTAGATTTCTAGCGTGTGCAGTCCTTGTTCGAATTCTGCAGTTCATGAATGAGACATAAACTGGGTTTGTAGTTTGAGAACAGATCAAAAATGATTAAATTGTGTAGGCGTTGAATATAGCTTGAAAGACCAAATAAGGACATTGGGTGGAGAAGACAGACTGTAACCTATCTGAAGGGAGACTACATCTGCATGTGTTAGTCTCACGGAGAATTTGGCGAAATGATCCGATTGAACACTAACAAATTAGTGAATGCACATACATACGAATTCGTTAGGTTGCCTTTTGAAGTTAGTTGTTGGTTTTAATGTAGTATGAAAGATAGTTTTTAAAGAGGTGTGTGGTTTTGTTACAAGACAAATAGTAATATTTGAGAATTGTACGTATAAACTCATTCGATTCTACTTTTTTATTCTTCATACATCTTAAGATCAGGCATGGACGAGGTCAAGAAGTTATAACTATAATGAAAGTAATATTATTATAATGAACAAACAACTTGCATATTTTGTATTTGTGTACATAGAACCCTGTCGCTCGAAGGTGAGGGTGGGATTTTCTTAATGAGGTGTAGGTGTAAATGCTTTTGAGCACAGATACAAAAATCATATGCACAAATTTAATATCACGTCTATTGGAATAGGAATCTTACCAGTACCTGCCAGTAGGAATAATGAATAAAATAAAGTATGCCGACGGATGACGCATTGTGCAGTGTGTCCACGTGTGAGGTGTGAGTTATGTTATATCATAACTCTGACTGATAATTACTAATTAGTTACTGTAGTGCACCTTTCATTAGAAGATGATTGCGATAAGAAACAAATATGCACTGAATTGTAGCTGAATATTCCCATACTGGACAAGAATGGGTAGACCTTTTCATAGAACATTGAATTGAAAATTGTGTTTGTTACCATCTAAAATAAAGTCTTGTTTGAGAAAGAAAAGGACGGAGTAAATCTTCTAAACATAATTTTCCTTTTTTCCATGCTGCTTACCAGGATTGGAAAAGAGTTCGGGTAAAGTATTCATAAATAACCAATAGCCCATATTATATCACAATGTCAGTGTTACTAATGCCCAATTATGGGATCTGAAAGTTGTAATCTAATAATGTTAATGAAACTTCAATGTTGTAGACGTACACGTGTCTACATGTCTGTTCGGGATCTTGTTCGTGTGATACATTGTCAGTAAGTGTTGGTTTTTATGGCAGGGTATCAGTTTTATGCCCCCCCAGATCAATTGTGCAATTTATGATTTTGATATGCCACATTCAATTACACTATATATGTACTATATTTAGTAGACTGCAACATAAAACTGTTGACTGTGTAGCATTTATTATCGTGAACAGTAAACAAGAAGGTGTAGAGTTAATCTTTCATCTCATTAGCCGTGTACCTTAATAATAACATTACATAGTGACTTCTTTATTGAAATTCAGATGTAAATTGACTTAAAGGTTAAGACATGTTTAGTTGGAATGTGCTAACTTATTTTTGCATTTACTTCAAATAATATAAGTATGCCTTTTGTTTTTCAGTGCGGCAAACGTGTGGGCGACTTGTTTGAAGACCTTCGCGATGGTCATAATCTGGTGTCTTTACTGGAAGTACTTGCAAGGGAACATCTGGTAATTCTTGTCCATTACATCATCATTTGAACGCATATGTGCATATGTAGTGAATGAGTAGGCGAAGAGTATTCTTCTCGTTCCTTTACAAGATATAAACCTATCTGTTTTTACAGTGACTTTGACAAGATGCTGTAACATGTAGTAATGTCACATGAGTTAGAAATATTTAATTACACTCTACTAATTAGATGAGAGGAACTCTTGTAAATTCATGTGATGTCATTCATTGACAAATTATGAGGCTTTGTGCATTGATGCATGCTTTTACAGATATTTGAAGTATGTCATGTGCAATTAGTTGCACCTGAAACTATTGGTACCAATTTCAAGGGAGTGATGGGAGACGAGTGAATAATAAAAATGTGTTATTAAAACTTCAATTTCAGCCCAGAGAGAGGGGTAGGATGCGATTTCACATGCTGCAAAATGTTCAGACAGTTTTGGACTTTCTCAGATACAGAAAAGTAAGAACAAGATAATTTTTACCCGTACTTGTTAATCGAGTACAATTCCATTTATATTGTTGATTGTTCTGTTGTTTAATGATATTTGTAAAAAATCTGCAGATTAAGCTGGTTAACATTCGTGCAGAAGACATCGTGGACGGGAACCCTAAACTCATTTTGGGTTTAATATGGACAATAATTTTACATTTTCAGGTGAGTCAGTTGACATTTTCTATTCAACATCTACACTTCGACTTCATTATGTTTCGTATTGTTGTAATTACACACTTTCATTTAAAAACCACCACTCCCTATAATTTTGCGACTAATTGAGATTCGGCATTGCTGGAAACTTAATGCAACATGTATGAACCAAGAGACGAAAGGTTGTAAATTTACTTCAGAATGCTGCAGTATGTTTAGGATACACACATGTGTCAAATGCAGCCCACTGGCCTTGCCCTTCCAAAAGCTATTACTGAATTTCCTTTCTAAATAAAGTTAAATGCGTGGACGGAAAACTATTAAGTAACCCACACTATTTGATCACAAGAAGATTCAGCCTTGTTGTATTTTAGATGAGTTCAGGTTTCGCATATTACTTTTTGTCCAGTTCGGTATACAAAAGGAAGATGCAGTTAGCATGCGAAAACTTCATTTATGTGTAGGCGTAGTTGTGAAGGAAATATCGGCATGTGTGTTTAAGAATGGAATGCATATGATGTTTCATTCCTTTAATACACAGTCATTTAAAAAATATATTTGAAAGTTTGGCAGTTCAAAATATGACTTGAGATAAAAATGCTTCGTAATGACTCAATTAAAGTTAAAATAGGCTTTCCGTGAGCTGTTCCGAACTACAGATCAGGCCGTTTAATAATGTTGAATAGATACACCCACATATCCATATTTCACGCACTCCTGTCGCCATTGTTTGTTCATTTAGTTCAATACGCTTTAGCATGTCTTGCCATTTCTTCATAATGTATCTCGTTTTTCTCGCTACCGTTCATTTAGTGGAAGAAGGTAAGAAGTTATTCTGTTTTCACGCAGTTTGTTGATATCATATACTCATTATCAGTACACCAGCACCAACGTTTTTGTTATGGATATCCGTAGTTCTATTTCGATGATGATGTCAAATGGGAAGAAAATATGTTAAATCTCATATCTGGCAACTATTGTCGTACATGGGCGAGGTGTTTTATTTTTTAAACGCGAATTACTAGTACATCGATAATTTCTTCTTACAATTCAAATGCAAATGAATAAATACTAATAATTATAACTAGGTATGACAAACCATTGTCAATTGTAAATGTAGGAACATAAAACATATCATAGACGGTAGAGGTATCAAGGCTTTTTGCATAGGTGCCTAACACTATTGATCAATCCCAGAGTAATTTGAACTTGCATTGTAAGGTTTCTGCAATCCTGCTCTTGTTGCCAAAATGGTAGCAATTTTTGTTGACTTAAACCTCAGTGTTCATAGAAGTCAGTCTGTACATGTAAATATAGTAAATTCCTGTGAGTAGGTTACACACGGATAAAACGACAGTACAAAACGCTTATCATCTCTGTCACTGTGATATGATAGAGACATACAATTCATTAAACAATAGCTGTATAAATAAAGGTGTTAAACAGATCAGTTGTTTTCACAGGCGATTTTATCTCTTAAGTGTTAAACAACACTTATTGAACGCGATATGATTTTGATCTCCATAATGGAGGGAGGACAGCACAAACAAATATAAAATCTGTTTTCGTTCTATTATATTTTATTGAAATCCAGTACGATTGTTACCCAATTATCAGAATTACTTTAGTACTTTTGACAGTAAGGTTATACTTAAACATGGATAAGCAGTGAGCAGTGGACAGTTGGACAGACTTTTGAAATCGTATTTATTGTGCACACAATATTCTATACATAAGGAAAATAAAATAATACGAACAATTTCGTGCAAAAATGTCCCGTAATCTTCCAAACCTATATGCACTCTTCTTGAGAAGAAAAGGGCTTACACCTGCATGTTCACCGTCTGTGTGTAGTAATAAAGTACCGCTGTCGAATTCAAACCCTGAATCAAGGCCTGTTATCCAAAATGATAAAAATGTTACCACAATAGCAGAAGTTCATTTAGCAAGCAATGATTGCCATAAAAGGTCAAGAACTGTGGCAGACGAAGCTCAAAGTTCGTCTGTGGAGCAATCTTTATTCACTTGTGGGCTGGAGAAATGGGGTAAAACTCATTCTGTACGTGCGGATTTGGACGCTAAAAATAATAGAAAGAAAGATCACAACCACAAGAACTCTAATAATAGGAATTCGAATTCAAAACGAATTGTAGACTTCGTCATACGTTCAAGTGTTGGACTACTTGGAATAGCTACTGCATCTTCCATGGTCGATATCCTCAAGAAATATGACGATGAAATGAACGCAGTTGAAGCTGAACTTTGGAGAACGCCTGAATCAAAAATCAAAGTATGCATTTAAAGATACTTTGAATAATATTTTGCACTACATATCCATCTAGGACCTAGGTTGATATATGAATTGGAATTTTGAAATTGAATGAAAACTGCGCATATCAAATCAACACTGAAATACAAGTGATTGCAGATCACAGTTTGCACGAACACATTAACGTTGCATAATTTATAATCCTTCTGTTACTATCACTTGTATTTCACGTGTGCATTAGAGGATGACAGTAAGTGTATTTATGGCTACTTCAATATGTGTGTCAATGTTGATAAGCTGGGAACAAAAATGGAGCTTATCTGCAAATAATGTGGTATAATACGTACTGCCAGATTATTCAGGAGAGTTGTGAGCGAATATTTCCATTTCAATTAGTATGTATTACGTCTGAATCATGTTCAATTGCCGAACACAAAAATGTTTGTCAGATTGCGGACAAAATGTGATTCTCACTGCCATGATCTAGGCTTTTTAAGTATATTCTGTATAAAGTCATAGGATCCCGTATTCATCATTGAACATCCAGCAGGTAGTTCGATAAGCAATCGGGGCGCTCAGCTCTGGAATTCACATATCATCATTATTCTTATGCCACTTTAACCAAGTTTTGATGAATGATTACCAACTCGATGCGATGGCTGGATGGCTCAGTAAAGCTTACCTGATTGTTGTGTTTATGGTGTTCATATCAATCACACCTTATTCCAAACCTGTATTAATCTGCTAAATCGAGTCGGTGTTACTTATTTTACGACTTGTGTGTATAATTAGTGCATCTATTGGATGTTGTATAAACTGGGCTAATTCAAATTGTGAGAGTTTATAGATAAATCGTACATCGTACAAATTGCAACATAAGAACCTATTGTAAAAGGGTGAAGAGTCTAAATTGTAGCAAGTGACACCAAGACTGGCGAAAAGCTTGTGTACACTATACACTGCATTCTTGCATTCCAATCTTGAATTAATTGGATTAACTTTCTCTAACATGAGCTGAGTACTCCAGGAAGAGAAACCAAGAAACGACTGTTTCTGAATTATTCGGTGCTGTGTAGTTTTCCTCACTCCAGCTCCAATAAGTACATCGTAGGCTGCATTCTATATTTTACAAGCTCGAAATAAGAGTTGATACAAAACATTATCATAATTATTGTTGGTTGACCGTGCTTTGGGTTTTAACTTTTTGACCTACGGAAATTTGTTTTATTATGCAGTGCGCTTCTCTAAAGTTTATATTTTAAACGTGTTATTATTTATCACAATTCATCTGAAATTGTGTTGTGGTTAGAGTCTAAATTAGTTCACAATTATTGACGATTGGCTTCAAAAACTAAAAAACAACACTTCTAAACAAGGAATTTAGTGTAATCTATACGACTTAGACCAAGGAGCTAAAACAGGCTGATGATGATTTTTATCGTGTTATTTATACATACATCTTGAAATATTCACATTGCTTCTTTTGCAATTAGTTAAATCAAATGTGAAGACCAGCTGCCACTTACTTAATGCAAAAATACTATTTGCTAGATTAAAATAGTATGGGTAGATTTCGCTCTTGTTTTGATTACAAAGCTTAATTCATCGTCGTATATTTTTTATCACTAAGCGTGTTACAAAAGCGTCTAATTAGGTTATCAAAATTACGTTTCTTGCGTTGAAGTTGAAACCCGTCATTACTTAATACAGATATTTTTGATACTTATCCCTAAATGGAGTTTTCATGTTGTAAGTAAGAATTTTGCTGTTTTTTATTTCACTCGTTTGGTATGAAACAGAATGTTACATACATAGGAAGAAAAATGAATATGTAATGTATATGTTAGGTAAGAGTGTATAAAGCTTATTCAGCGCTGTATTATAGAAACCTGAATAACATTAAATATCCTTTTCCGTTCAAATTGTGCAGAATTGTGAAGAGAGAAGTCAAGAAACTGAGAAAAGCCAAAGAACTGACTGCAAGAAGTGAAGTTGTTTGAGCAAAATGCTGTAATACGAACGACTATACGAGCGACCAGGAATAAGGCTAGACTTTACATTACATATCGCCTATTTCATGCGAAGGTGAAGTGTATCTGAATTCGGTCTTTAGTAGTAAGGAACTGCATCCTGACGAGGGTTTCATCGTTCCTGATGAAGTTTACAGCAATAGTCAAGCGAAGTCAAGATAGGATTAGTGAATGATAGTAAACAACATTATTATTCTGCAGGTGGAAGGTAGGATACTGTATATACTGCATCATGGTGAGGGAGGAAAGGAAATCAAGGATGGGAGTTTGAAATTTGAGCTGAAGGGGTGTGTATTCTCACAAAGTACCTGTACCAAATCCTGCACAGTGTGTAGATGCAGATACCACTTTTTCTTAGCCGGGATTAAACATATCTACCTGCTGCTGGCGAAGCAAGAATAATTTTAGTTAGACGTACGAATGTATTTGTGAGGTCATATATGAGGGAGAATAGCTTGCTCTGTGACCATGCATATATAGCTGTGTATATGACATAATACCAAAGAATGAATGGTTGCTGACTGGTGGGGTTCCGCCGGTGTGATCATCATTTTATTTCTAATCCTTCCATGGAACTATTTTTCCAACCTACATCACCATAATAAGTAACAGGTGGTAGTATAAGAAAAGTATTTGATTGCGAATGTTATGTATCGTGACTTTGTCTTGAAACTTGTCTCCATTTCACAGAGAAAATAAATACATCGAAATATTTCCCATACATGGATATATTTTGGTGGGGTAATAGTCCTAATAGTTTTGTTTGTGCTTAAAAGATTTTTACTATTCCGGAGACTGTTTCAATTAAATATTGTTCGTTCAATCATTATTACGCCGATTTGCTCAGAACGACACGAAAATCAGTTACAATTTACAGTACGGATACTGCAGATAAAAGCCGTATTATTATTAGTGTTGGTTGGATTACCTTTTAGTAAATATAATTTGCGAAATTCTTTTTCGTAACTTCATTCAACGGAGTCGGATTTTTTAACCCACAGTGGACGAATGTTTACGATAGAGTACCTGGTCAGGGAGTTCAAAATTTCAGGTTTTTTGTTGCAATTCTGAAGAGTAATGAAAGGAAACAGTTCTGTGAGTATTACCAAATATGGTATACTATTCTTGAGAATACAAGCCCTTATATAATTTTTGATGTCGAAATTGTTCCTTGGTTTCCGTTTAGTACCATGTTAAGGTACTGTTTAACAATAGATCTTTTGATGAACACGAAACCATAATGGTCTAGAGACGCTGACATCACTGTGCTGAGGAATTGGGAAATGTAGGAAGGTAAAGTCGCTAGTTATAGTCAGTTAATTATCGCAGATCACGTATTCGTCCATCATATTGAAGGTGAGATGAGGATGAGTACTAGTGTTGACATAAAACTCGAGGTGCTTTGTAAACGAGGAGTTTATCGTCAGTGTTTTAAAGATCAGTGATGTCAGACTTTTTAAGTATGAACTGTAGTGTTAGCTAATAAGTACTGTAATATCTAAACGAGGCATTTAGTATTTGGCTTCCACTCAAACGGATTGCGTTTACGATGTACGATTGTGAACTCTCTCTCTAAGATTGTGTTACTCGTGTTACATTAACTGTTGTGTTTCTGAATCAACACCAATAGTGCACTCTCCCCGATAAAAATTATGTTGATTGATTAACACAAGACTGATTTAGTTTAGACACCTACCAATTGCTCATTGTGTTAAAAATGAATAAAAAAAATAATGAGCATTGCAAAATTACAGCGGAAGTAGTAAATCTCCTCTGTTCAAAATACTTAACTGTGACGTGTCACCAGAGTGCTTATGTTCTGAATAGTTCTGATTGAGATTTCCATGTGTATACTCTATTCCAAAGTTACTCCCATCCGGTACAAATACACAAGATGAACTAAAAAAGATTATGAATCTGAAGAGTGAAGTGTTGACTTATGTCTTGTTAGTTGTAATTATATCAACTGTCGTGTGACTCATGAAGAATTCGGAATTGAATGAAGCAGGAGCTGCTGTGATATAGTGTCCAAAATGTCTATTTATCATTTTGTCCGTGGTCCTAGACTGTTTATTCAAGCAGGTAGGGAAGACGGAGATCCTGATGCTGTAAATCAAAATCCGGATGACGAATTGCTTGAATATGGTAGAGACATTGGAGGAGAAGCGTCTGATGTACAACGAGTTCATACACAACGAGTTTTCAACACTGAGTCTCATAGCTCTGCTGCTGCTACAAATAGAGTTGCTCGGAAAGGGGGTTTGAAATCTGTAACTCGAAAAATAATTCGAAAAACTACCACCTTAACGCGGGGAGAGCAAAGGACTGTGACAGAAAGTTTGGTATCCCAGACTGGGAAAGATGGAAAGGAAGTCTCAGTTCCAAAACGCTTCGTCTCAGAGACAGTTGTTAGAACTCCATGGGGTACTACGGACGACGATGATATGGACGAAGGGTCTAGTGGGGGTGGGGCTCATAGTAGCGGTAGTAATGGAGGACATGATCGAGTTGGTAGGAATCGAACTGGTGGTCATCATATGGAACGAGAGAGTACAGCCAAGAGTACTCATGCTCAGTATTCTAATGGCCACAAAGCTAAAGTAAGTTTTCGCAATGGCGATCTAACAATTAAGATCTTTCGGGTAATAAATAATACCCATACCCAAGTAAACCATAAAATCGTGAGATTGAAGCTTGTACACTATACAGTCGTTCATAAGGTAATTTAGAAATAATACATTTCTTAAAGAAAAGTGTGACTGAACTTCAGTTACTCTGTGGGATTTTATGAAATGATAATAAGATTGAATTGAATTCAACTCCAAAATCAAACAGTACTTTTCATTGTTCCACAGTCAAGCTGTCAGACTACCAGTGAGCACAAGTTTGTTTCAGTCTTGTTCTGTTACTGCTGTAGTACTTGCTAAGAACAGTATGCGGAATTCAATATCATATATAATCACACAATGTATGCTTTGTGCAGGATATGATTTGCGGACTTGCGGTTATGGTGGTATTATTTACTGCGTTTGGCTGTGTGTACAAGTCTTCATTTTTTAGATTGTCATCTCTTGATGAGCACAGCCTAGAAAACTATTCAGGCTTGCGGTGCGGTTTAACTTAACCCCTTTCCCGAAAGTAATTATTTAAAAATGGGAGTAATGCCTCCAAATATTTGTTTGTCTTCCCCTGTACAGTTTTATATTGGACTGATTTTTGCACCACATGGATAAGTGTTTAAATCTTAGAACGTACGAACATTTCTTCTAATGTGAAGAAAGAACGGATATGACAAACGGAATTTAAAATAGCTTCTCAATTGCTTATTACCGGAATAATTATTGAAATTCGTTTTACGTGGTGTATAAAATAATGAATGAAGACATTCCGATACAAAATGCACAATGATTGTATTTCATGCAGAAATAAAAAGCGTATAATCATGCCGAGTTCAATTAAGTAGTTTTTCTCTGTTGGGGATGTAAGGAGCTGAATGCAAAGTTGAAAGTGTGTAGAGCATGAAGTCATTCAGCTATTATTATTCATGCAACCTTGAGAGAAATTAAAACCATGCTCTGAAGTGCTAATAGACAGTAATTTATATCTTTAAAAATAAATTTCACTTGTAGATAAATGATGGTTTTATTCATGTAAAATGTAAACCTTGAAATTCCCTTTAAAAAGTTGACATCTTCCCTTCAGGCATTATGCACTGGGACTGGTGGTTTGAATTCATAGGAATGCGAGTAGATGTGATGATAATGCATGCGCGTCAGCAATTTTTTTAAGCAATTGCTTGTTAAACATTTTAGATTTCCGATATCGTGGTTGGAATGGAAGAAAATGTTTCCGCCAAAGAAGCGCTGTTAAAATGGGCTCAAAAATCCACTGCCAAGTATCCTGGAGTTCGAGTTAGTGACTTCACCAAGTCATGGCGAGACGGACTTGCATTTAATGCCATAATACATCGAAACAGGTACGTTATTCTCAGGCTTAAGTTGGGCCTAAATTGAAAGGTATTTAATTAACAAATGGAAAATCATTCCAAACAGACCCGACCTTATCGATTGGCGTGCCATTTCAAGACGCAACGCTCGCGATAGATTAGAGACAGCTTTTACTGCTGCTGAACGCGACTGTGGAGTAGTGAAACTGCTGGACCCTGAAGGTATGAAACAAAAATCACTCAATTTGAAGTGACTCATTTTATTTTTTTTTAAATCTCAAGATTTAGTTTACATCCTGAAAGCCGTAGTGTAAAGACATAATAACTTTCATCATCAGCTACTCAGCAACAGCACTTGAGGCACTTGTATATATGTGATAAACCCACTTCACAGATTTAGAATTTACGGGCTAATTAATATTAATTTCTATTCTTCATCGTAGGGCAATGAATGTGTAAAATTGATTCCAAGCTCTATGCACTGACCACTTATATATGAAGCAATAAGATTTCACAAGTCGACTAGTAGAGACAGAAAGGGACATAATAATATAGTGAATATAATGTTTTGTAAGGATAGAACGAATACATCTTTTTATTCAGAAGAAAATAGAATTTTGCATGCCACTGCACGTAATTGAATAATTTTTCAGTTGTTTAGTTTCTTGCAATTTACATTAAAGTAACATAAGATCGATTCATAAGTTAATTTTGAATTTTCATCGCGTGTAGTGGTATTTTGTTGGGCGATAATGTTACCTTTAGTAGCTGTTTTCAGCTCTACCTAGACTACCTACTCTCCGCATATCTGCACGGGTATTAGTTATTGCATGGGCTGGAAGTTCAGTGCTATGTTGCATGTGAAGGCTAAAATAATTAATTGTAAACTTGTGTGTGTGATTGATAATTTACACTCTACAGAAACAATACTGAAAGCTAGATAATGAAGTATGTAGTTTAGAGGAAGTTAGCACGGCATGATGCGAAGAGCTAAAAGAACATAACAGTGAAGGATCAATGATTATAGCGTCGATAAAAGACTACAGGAGCATTGTAATTTACTTTTCCACCTACTAATGTGTACAAATTCCCCAAAATGACGAATTATGCGTTCAGATTATGCGTGCTTTGCCTTTCCCTTTGAAAAATGATGAATTTGGAACAACAGCTGGTTAGCGTTGCGGAAAAACATGCAATTGTAGCTATTTGCATAATATATAAGATATAAGATGTGTGACCTTTATATTAGCAGTATTATTGATATGTTTGAAGATGGTCAGTATGATTGGTTTTGCATTTATAGTAACTCGTATTTTCTAACTGAATTTCAGATGTGGATACTCCAGAACCCGATGAGAAATCTCTTATTACATATATTTCTTCGCTTTATGATGCCTTTCCAGAGCCCCCTCGTCTTCATCCACTTTACGATACTGTAAATTATCAAATAGCAAAACCATAATATTTTAAATTGAAAAAATAAGATCGAATTTTAATGTTGCTTGCAGGATTCACAGAAGAAATGGGAAGAATACCGTGAAGTGGCTTCATCGCTTTTCTCTTGGACTAGGCAGCATATATCCATCATGCAAGACCGACATTTTTCTGCGTCTCTCATTGAAATGAGAAAACTGGCAGCTGACATGAACAGATTTCGCGTGGAAGAAGTCCCAGCACGCGCTCATGAAAAACAACGACTTGCTCACTTATTCCGTGAAGTTGAGGTGAATTAAAGGCTATTAAGTAATCCTTCAAATTCTACGAATCTTCGTTATGAAACCATTCTGTGTCTGGTACGTTACAGAAGCATTTCCGTGATGGAGAAATCGATCGAGAGCTTCACATAGACAACATCGAAAGGACTTGGCAAGTGCTAATGCTTGCACATCAAGAAAAAGACCAAGCTATCCACGAAGAAATAAAAAAGCTAGAAAAATTACAACGTCTTGCGGAGAAAATTCATCGAGAAGCAAAACAGGTTGAGATTCGACTTGACGAAATCGAACAGCGAATAGAAGAAGAGGCGAAAAGGATCGATCGACTTCACCCGTTAGATGCAAAGCACAATGCTGATCAATTAGAACGGGAGATGCAGATGACAGAGGATACTATAAAATCCATGTTTACTGACGCTCAAACCCTGAAAGACGCTCGATACCAACAGTCTTCAGAAATCCAAAAAATGTAACGGCTAATAATTACAATGCATATTGACTCGTATGTTCCCTTGTCTTATACTGAATTTTGTGAACTTAGGGTGCAACATCTTCATCAGAGGTGGATTAACATAAGAACTCTTCTGCATCATCGTCTATTGTCTGTCCTAGCTTCGATTTCATTCCCAATTGAAGAAAAATCTGTTACTAGAATGTCAAAGACTGTGATGGAAACTAGATTGGTGGAAACAAACCAACATTTTAGAGTGCTTCAGGAAGTTGGGGATTGGATTAAACAAAAACAGAAATCTCTACTAGATTCAGATTATGGAAGTGATTTACCGTCTGTTCAAGCCGAATTAGAGAAACAACAACGCGAACACCGATCTATTGAAAAGTTTCAAAGTAGCGTGGAAAAATGTGCCTCTGTTAAGGTAGTGGGAATATGAACCTATTCTAGCACCGAAGCCGACTATTATTGTAACAGGACACTAATCAATACGTACTTGTTCCTAGAGCTCATTTCACGGAGAAGAGTTGCAGCTTTACATCAGTTATTTGAATACCATTCAAAAATCATACTCGGAACTTCTCATGTCCTCGAGGAAACGTCAGTCAGACCTCGAAACGCTGATGGATTTCGTCCAAAGTGCTACCAATGAGCTTATGTGGCTTAGCGAAAAGGAAGAGAAGGAGATCACTAGAGATTGGAGCTCAAAAAGCCTCAATTTGGTAGAAGTTGAGCAATATTATGAGGTGAGGTGTTTTTAAGTTACAGCATGTTCAACTTTGATATGCAGATATTTGAGTGTTGTAGTGTGAAGAAGTTAAACCGCTTTTCAATAATTAAATAAAATACATTAAGTATAATTTTAAAAGTTAAGTATATTTGACAATTGAATTTCGTAATCATATGTAATAGCATTCTTATGGATGTGGTGGCCAGGCAAGTATTAATGTTGATTGTTTACAGCTTAGATGCTTTATTCGTGCTGGTGTGTTTAATATGGTTCAGTAGTGTCAACAGTGTTGTACAGTACCAGTACTGAATTGCTCCTGCAACAAATACAAAAGCAAAACTAATATTAATAATTTTTACTCTAGCAGTCCTTGATGAGCGAACTCGAAAAGCGAGAAATCCAGTTCAACGCCGTTCAAGATCGCGGAGAATCCCTGATTTTGCAACACCACCCGGCTTCAAAATGTATCGAAACTTACATGTCTGCCATGCAAACGCAATGGGCATGGTTGCTTCAGTTGACGCTGTGTCTCGAAACACACCTGAAATATGTAGCCACCTATCAACAGTATTTTGGGGATGTTCGGGAGTGTGAGCAGACAATCGCCAGGTAATTTTATTTCTTAAAACATTTCTAAAGACAGTTAATTTAAAACTAATATATATTAATTCGTTTGTATTACAGAAAAGAGGAAATGCTGAATACCATTTACAGTAAAGCTGAGTTTAGTTTGGACGAAGGAGAAATACTTCTTAAAGAAATGCAAGACATGCGAGAAGAACTTACTAAGTACGGAGATTTCATACAGACGTTATCCAATCAGAGTCGAGAAATAATTCCTCTTAAGCAGAGGAAGACCAATGTGTCGCGCCCCGTTATTGTCACGGCAGTTTGTAATTACAAGCAAAATAACGTAAGTTCTTGAAGTAATATATAACTGAAAAACCATGTACTTATTTGCTTACTGTTTGTTTTTTAGCAACAAATGGTTATCAATAAAGACGAAAGATGCACACTGATCGACAATAGCCAAAGAGTTAGGTGGAGGGTTACTAATTCGTCAGGTCTGGAAGGCATGGTACCAGGAGTTTGCTTCGTGATACCCCCTCCAGATAAAGAGGCATTAGATGCCGCCGATAGGATCAGAAGGCAGTATGATAGGACAGTTACAATGTGGCAGAAGAAACAACTTAAAATGAGGCAGAACATGATCTTTGCAACCATAAAAGTCGTTAAAAGCTGGGATCTAGCCCAGTTCTTAGCCATGGGGGCTGAGCAGAGAAATGCTATCAGAAAAGCCCTTAACGAAGATGCAGACAAACTTATTCAAGAAGGAGACGCAAATGATCCTGCTTTGAGACGTCTAAGAAGGGAAATCGACGAAGTCAACCGACTGTTTGATGAGTTCGAGAGAAAGGCATTGGAATCCGAAAGTATGTCAGCATCTCATAAAACAATCCGTTTAAAAGCTAATGAATCTCTTTCATTTCAGAATCTAAGCACGTGAGCAAGAATTTCTCCGAACAGATATCCATGCTGCAACAGGACCTAGAAGACGTGGAAAGAACTCTGGTGTCTCGTGTAAATGCTCCCGTTCCGAAAGATGTGGACAGTCTTGAAAGAATGGTATCTGAGCACAGAGAGATCGAGATCAAACTCCAGTCATACGAGTCTCGAGTTCAAACCGTACAACGAACCTATGCTTCTATTCCACAAAAGAGTGCTTCTTTACAAGCAAAACTTGAGAAAGTCGTTGAGAAATGGGAAAAGATATGGAGTCTTTCATCCTTGTACATTGAGCGAATGAAATGCGTGGAGATCGTTATTACTTCAATGGAAGAAACGAAGACATATGTTTCCCAATTTGAGATGAAGCTTTCATCTTATGATAACTTACCCTCTGATGATGATGGACTTAGAAGAGTATGTGCATTCACTTAAGTTTAATGCTACTGCAAACCGTGCCTTAGTCACCAATTTTATTTGCAGGTTTCCAATGATTTATTCAACTTGCAAAATACTGCCCAAGCCCACCAGCATGTTGTTGATCGAATGATTGAAGACACGAAGAATGTGAGAAGGGTCACAGAAAAGTCAAGAGGAAGCCAAAAGCGACACCCGGATGTAGACAAGCTCGAAGACGATGTCAACAGAGTTTCAAGTAGATGGACAAGTACTTGTTCTCAAATCGTTGAGAGGTTCGTCGACTTTTTGAGGGAAATATATCGTGACAAGAAACGGTTTAATTGATACTGTTTGTTCTGTACTTGAAATTAGAATCCGCACTGTTGAAGTTACGAGTGAAACTGCCTCTAAATACAATACTGCATACAGCACTGAGATGAATTGGTTAGATAGTGTAGACTCTAAAACAAAGAATCTTCCTTTAGTAGAGGGAGGTGGTGCCAAACGTAAAATCAACCCTCATATGGTAAGAATGATTAAAAAAATAATAATTCGAACATATAAAATAGTATACTTATTATTATACCTTTTTTACTTATTTAACATTGATTTGCAGACGCTGTACAATAGCGTTATTGAAGAAAAGATAACGATCGAACAGGTCAACACAATGGGTGCTCGTTTGGCAAAGGAAGCAAGGGTGAGTAGAAGATTCCTATTTCTATTTCTAAAGCTATGTTGTTCTTTATTTGTGATGTTAAAATGTATTGTATCGTTGAATGTGAACTGTATGACTGTGAATGTTGATTATACTAGTATTTACGAACGAGGTTGAAAGTATTTGAAACGCCCTTTAGAGATTATTTGTGAAACTGCGAAATATTGACTGTTAGGTTGTTATAATATCATTGTTGATTATGATATTTGGTTGTTTGAGGTCAACTGGTAATTCATTTTGGTAAGGTATCATTTGTCAAGTACACTAGAACTAGAAGATGATGAATTCAGGGGTCTAACCTAAGTAATGGAAAAAAATTGGCTGAAATTTCTCATTTCGTCTATTTAATCATTTGTCACCAAATTTCTAAAAAAACATTTTCACCTTACAATGTACATTTTCAACTAATAGTTCTTACATTAATACTCATTTTCAATATTTCTCAATTAACGCAACCAAAAACTCAATTAAAACGCTCTTCGGTCGATCGAATTTGAGGATTGGTATGGTATGGATGGTGATGGGTGTAACTGAAGGGATAATTGGGATATATTTCTGTAACAAGCTTTGCTTTCTTGATATACCACATCAAGGTAATGAAACTAACCTGATTAACTACCATAACTCACAGACCTACGATGAAATGGTGGAAGCATTCAGGGAAGGAGTTGAAGAACTTCACCCTCACTTAGCTGCGACTCTAGTCAAGAAGGCCAAAGTTCAATCCGCCGAAGAAGTCATATTTTTGGAACTGGATCTTCTGAATCTCAAGTATCAGCAGTTAGTAGCACACTTGTATGATCGACTGCATCAGCTAGAAGTTGTAGCAAAACAAGAAGATCCGTCCTTTGAGGTATTTTGCAACTTTTCGTCTATTAAATTGTATTGTAATAATTGCTGCATCGCAACATTGAATCACATTTAATTCCACAGTTTATAGTACCTGCCCCTAGTCCGATTCAGACATATTTAGTTCACTCTCAATCAGGGCGGAAACCTTCTAGTCCTTCGGGGTACGTGTCACATGCATAATTGTTATAAAATAAATCGTGGGTTGATCTGTTTTGCTAATTGTCTTCTTAATTATTAGGGACCTCGCTCATCCTCAGGGAGAAGATGTGGTTGATTTCATTCAGCAAAAATCATCTGCCAATATCACTTTAAGTTCAGGTGCAATTCCTACCCCAAAGAAGCTGTCTGTGCCAGGACTGAAAAATGGGAATAGTCATGCCAATGGTGACAGTGATGGGACGAAAGATATTACCTCTGGAGGAGCTAGTCTTCATTTCACTCAGATCCGATCAGCAAAAAGGGTGGAACGAGTCGAAGAAGGGATTTCGACAGAAACAGCTACTCAAGTTCCTGTTATTTATGACCCTCTAACAGGCGATTCACTAACTCTCGCTCAAGCAATCGGGTGCGGGCTTGTTGATATTAAGACTGGTGAATTTGTAGACCCTAAGACTAACAAACGAATGAGTCTTCAAGAAGCTGCAGAGCTGGGATTCATTGATCCAGGAATTTTGCACAAATTACTGGGCTTGTGTGGTTTGGTTGATCCTCAAACTGGACAAGAGTTATCATTTCTTGAAGCCATTAGAAAAGGATATTACGATTTAAGTAAAGGTGTATTCATCCATCCCCAAACTGGGGAGCCTATCACCACTGAACAAGCCATTCGCTTGGGCTTGAGTATTCGACAAAAGGTAAGCTCAAGGTCATTAAATTTAGAGTTAGAAAATATTGTGGTTAATTCAGAACAGAAAGAAAATTTTGTTGCAAAGAGTATTGTAGTTAATGATGAAAACGAAAGTCCAAGCGTAGCACAAATATTTGAGCAGAAGGGAAATTATTCTGCGAAAGAAATGCTTAACACCTCCAGTAGTTCTGTTGAAAGTAGTTCTATGACTGTTTCTTATTCCTCATTTCCTATTTCTATCAAGTCGGTATCCGAGCATCATTCACCTCCGAGTGAATCAGTAGATCTTGTCAATGTCACCTCTACATCATTTGCTTCTTCTTCTGCACCGCATCAGGAAGGTGCCAAGATTCCGTTCTCGAAAATAATCGTTAGCTCATCGCAAGACCAAGAAGATTCTGAACCACAAGGTTCTTCATCAAACATAACTGGCATGGAAAGTATGGTCATTAGTAGGGACGACTCTGCTGTAATACCTGTTGCTCAACGCCAAGAAGATCAGTCTACGGGACCTTCTAGTACTGTGATGTCTCTTCAAGAAGCTTACTCCAAAGGAATTTTTGCCAAGAAATCTGAGGAAGATAGCTCATCTGGCTGTGCGTTTTCAGATTTGATTGATCAAGAGTTGGTTTTTACTGTGGTTAATGAAGCTGGAACTGACACTCAAGTGAAAGTGTTGGACAGATTTTCTGGTAAAATGTTGCCTCTTCATGACGCTGTCAATCAAGGGATTCTCAATCCTCACCTCAGGGAAGTGTACGATCCTACAGAAGAACGAAGAATACCATTCCAAGAAGCTATTGGTGTTGGGCTGCTAGACGAACGCACGGGCCTATGGAATAATCAAATTCCTTTATCTTCAGCAAGACAGCAACAAATCATTATGAAACCTCTTAGCCTTCGTGACGCATGTGAGAATGCACTTGTAGTTGAAGAAGACGATGGATCTCAAGTTGTGTCAAAAATCAAGGATCCTGTGACCGGTAAAAGTATTTCAATACTTCAAGCAGTACGATTGGGGAATTTAGACAATGACTCTAAGACAATAGTTCATAAGGCAGAACAATCTGTGATAAGTTTGCGTGAAGCATTAGGAAAGGATATTGTTACTCCAGACGGTGATGTGATCGACACACAAACAGGACACAGCTATCCTTTGCTAGATGCTGCTAATAAAGGACTTCTTTCAAGTGTAAAAAGAACGTCCATATTTGAACTTCCATGTGTTTTTAATCCCTCAGATGAATCTTATGTGTCAATTTCAAAAGCCTTAGATAGTAAATTAGTTGAACCCGTGCGGGATCAATCTCAGGCAGGAGAGTACGGCTTGGTACTTTTAAAGACACACTTAACCCCACAAGTTGAAAATACATTAAAGCAGAATACAGGACTTCTTATGAATGTTGAAATTCCAACAAATTCTAGCGAATCAGTTGCTCCACAAGCACACAAGTGTAATGTCCTTGAAGCCATAGTGCACGAAAAAGTTCTTGCAACTGGGGAAGTCTTGGACAGCTCGTCTAATTCGTATCTCCCTATCGATCTATGCGTTGAAAATGGAAATCTGGACGAATGCAACGCTCAATTTTTGAAAGGATTATACAATATCAATTTGACCACGACAAGTATCACCAAAACTCAAAGACACGTGATCACAGTCCACTCAGAAGAAGTAACTTCGTCATATCAAAAAGTCAGAGAACCAAGCTTCAGTGATCGACCAATTTATCCATCTGCTCCCGAGTCTGAAGAATCTGCATCACCTCATGCAACCGCAACCCTTTCTGGAGCTGCGTTCCTTAATCTGAGCGATTCGGGAAGTCCAAATTACCAGACTCAAATAATCAATAGGGAATTAATTGATGTGCCTACCGAAGGATGGACATTAAATGAAGCAATCCAGACAGGCTTGTTTAATTCTGACGATGGACTATTGACAATTCCTGGAACAGATAGATTAGTTTCATTTGAAGAATGCATTCATTTCCGCTTGATCAATCCTAAGTCTGTAGAAGTAGTCGACCCCAACAATCCCAGACTTTTACCAGTAGTCAAAAGCCTAGAAAAGCAAATTTTGAATTCCACTGGTCACTACTTCAAAAAGGATAGTGTCATCAGCATGGATGAAGCAATACGGGAAGGTCTCATTATCTTAACAGATGCAAAATCTCAAACTCCTGGGACTGTAACAGTTGCTCCTTATGAAATTGTGCGTGTAACCAAAGATTCCGAAGAAGTATTGCCATCAGAACCCAAAATGAAAGAGCCCTTTGCTATTAGAAGCGATAGTACGAAAGAACCTGACATAGAATACAAGAAACGGAAAGCTGTTGAACCAGAAGTTCAAGAATCTCAATTTCAGATACTTTCAGACTCGAGTGCAGATGTAGGAACCACATTTAAAACAAAGCCTGATGACTTGTCTGTGATCCGTCGCGTGCCTGATTCCGATTTCCATACTACCATCAAGTCTGAGGGCAAACCTGAGCAACTTCAGTATAATGTTGAACCTGGGAAATTTGTTTCGCATGACATTCCAACAGCAACATCAGAAGAAAATGTCACCACTAATAAGCCATCTGTCCATCAACCTGCCGTGATTGAATCCTCAACTTCCGAAGCTATTATTCCCAAATTAATCCAGCCACACCTTCACAGGTCGATGGATCAATCAGATGTGATGCAAAGACCCAAAACTAGCGAAAAAACAGATGACGGTTGTGATCCAGAACCAGAATGTATTACTTCTGATCTGCATATCACTGATTCAAAAAATGCCCGAGAAGATACGAAAGCAACCACATCAGCAAAAACCCATGAAGATTCTTTACTCGTGACACCTGACCAGGAACAACAGATCGTACTGGACAAAGATAGAACAACTACTGCTCACCAAGTAGAATTAGAAAAGACATTTCCCACTACAGACAAGGAGACAAGGAAAATTTCCCCTGTAGTAGATACAGTAAAAGATGATTCTTCATTCAGTAAGCTTCCAGAGGATACTCATACACCCGCAGCTGATTCCAGTTTACCAAAAGAGTTAACCCTACGATCGTCTGTACCTTCTGCAGACAAGCAACACACTATTCCTCAAACGCTAAATGTGGAGGCTGACCAAGCAAAATTAATATCACCTTCAGACATTACAATGTATGCCAGCGAAGAATCACAGTTACCAGAAAAGCAAGCGAAACAAGCAGCATTGCCACCAACAGTCTTAAAATCAATTGAGATTTCGGCTGCATCAAAAGAAACCACACCCCGTGATGAAATGACTAGCTTGAAATCCAACCAACCTGTCAGCGATAGAACCCCCGTTGATCCATCATGTATTACTCCACTGTCTTCATCTTTAAACTTGAATACTGAAAGCGGAACAGTGAAAGATGAATCTACTGGAGAAGAACTAGGTCTTCTAGATGCAGTGCTACAGGGTAAAGTTAAACCAACTCAAGTTAAAATTAAGGACCCTAAGACAGGAAAAGAAATAAATATAAATGAAGCCATACGCAAAGGAATCGTTGACCGGAAAACTGGAGAAGTCAAACTGTCCAAAAGCTCTACGATCAGTATTAAAGAAGCTCTAAAACTCGGTGCCATAGCTGTGTTTGCTGCCCCTGTGGTAGCTGCCCAAGCAGTATACCAATTAGCTACATCAAAGAATGATAATGAGCAGGAGTCAGAGGAGTTTGAGACTTCAGAAGCTGCTAGAAGCCCCCTCAAGATCATTCCACCATCATCATCTTCCGTAGAAACGCCATCAGCTGTTCCACACACGACAGGGAGCAGTCAAGAAACTGTACTTGCACATCCAGCTATGCCCGTTGAAGATCGAAGTACATCATTTGAGCAGTTAGACACGACTACCGTATCAAAATATCTGCAACCTCATGCTGAAGAGAGCATAACTGCAGAACAAATTATTCAAGGAGAACCCCACATATCAGTTATCCGAGGTGAAGACGGAACTATCGTCCGAGAAGAAATTATTCAGGGAGAACCCCGCATATCAGTTATCCGAGGTGAAGATGGAACTATCGTCCGAGAAGAAATTATTCAGGGAGAACCCCGCATATCAGTTATCCGAGGTGAAGATGGAACAATCATCCGAGAAGAAATTATACCGATCGAGTCTGTTTTCACAACTACTACGACTACAACTACAACAACTGTTATCATAACGAAAATTTCGAAACAGCGAATTCCTGCTACACAGCTCGTTAGCTGTGGTGTCGTAGACCCTAAAACTGCAGCTATTTTGGGCAATCCTGATACTTTTATTGGCTCAGGTGGACAGGACATAAATCTATCTGAAGCTATTGAGTCTAAGAAAATAGATGGAAATACCGGGGCCATTTTGGATCCACAATCTCAGCAGTTGCTCACGGTCAATGAAGCTCTGGTAAAGAATGTCCTAGATCAAAAAGGAAATGTCCTTCTTCCCGTTGGAAGGAGTCTGTCAGTTCCTGAACTAAAGCAACAGGGCTTGTTTGACCCTAAAGAACATAGAGTAATCCATCCAGAGACAGGTAGCTCACTAACCATACAAGAAGCTATTGCATCAGAAGTCCTGTATCCAAATTCTCCGGTGACAGATCCTATATCAAAAAAGCGACTTTCTCTTACTGAAGCAGTTGTTCAAAATGTGGTGTGCAATGAAACAGGCAATGTCAAAGGGGCTGATGGGAAACAAATGTCGTTGTTACAAGCCGTGGATTCCGGGACCTACGAAGAATGCACTCATCCTCTACAAGATCAGCTACCCCCTGTTGCAATCACACTTCCGGCTGCTGTAAAGCGAGGGTTGGCTGACTTAGAAAAAGGGACCATCATGAACGTGATAACCGAAGAAGTTACTCTAATCTCTGATGCCGTTGAGAAAGGACAGCTGATGGTGCTTCCACAGCCCAAGGTTGCGGCATCCGTGGATATGCAAGAAGCTGTATCTAGAGGATTGGTTGATCTAGAGAAAGGAACTTTCACTGACCCTTCCACCAATTCAGAGTTGACATTAGCTGATGCTTTAGAAACTGGAAAAATTCAGATGAACCTGCCAAAGTCCCCGCTTGCGTCCCCTAGAATGTCACCCACTCGGACTCCACAAGATAAAATTCAGATTTTATCCTCCCCCGAACCTACTGAAAATATTTCCACATTTAGTACTGTGTCTGTCCAAATAAAGGAACCCATCAAAGAAACTAAGAAAGTTGTGGTGAAAGGCAGTGAGGAAGATGAAACATCCAATGTTCCGACATTTGAGGCACGAGAGCAAATGGCACCTCCCCTCGTCAATATTGACAACGATGGAAAACTACTAGACATTCAGACTGGGCAAGAGGTTCTATTGAAAGAAGCAATTCAAGCAGGAATGATAAACCCAGATGTTCTTGTGGTTAATCCTAATACTGGCAAAGAGATGAAGTTACAAGAATTGTCAGAATTAGACCCGGAGAAAATACAAATGATTGATCCTGTGACCCAGAATAAACTTTCTCTCAAAGAAGGGCTGAAATTGGGGCTTCTTGCAATTGTTGCTGCCCCAGTTGTTGCAGGAGCTGCAGCAGTAAGTGCCATCGGTAAATTGACACCGCTACGCAAACCGACACCCGAGCAAACCCAAATCAAAGACATTGAAATCACATCTGCAGTGAAGCTCATCGAAAGTCCTGCTTTACCCTCAAAAACTAGAGACTTAAGACCTGATAACGAAGACCTTGAACATCTTGACAGTATCGCAAAACCTTATCCCCTGCACGTGGCGATAGCAAAGGGACAGTTCAATCCTGATACTGGTCTGATTCAAGTAGGAGATTCCAAGGAGTTCGTGACACTTTCAGAGGCAATCAAACGAAATGAAATAGACTCAAATGCGTTATGCGTCAGGGATCCACGATCTGGAACTTTGATGTCGCTGGAAAAAGCAATTGATACTGGAGTGATCGATCCGATGACAGGCCATGCAATTGATCCTGTTACAGGATCTGCAGTTGTTCTAACTGATGCACTGAATTCCGGTCTGCTTATCTCTCCTACGAAGAAAATATCGTTACCAGATGCGATTTTCAGTGGAAGGTACGATCCTGCTGCAAATACTTTCACCACCTCATCTGGTGATGCGATTCCTATAAAAGAAGCTATTGAGAACAGGCATGTGGGAATCGACACTACAGTAGTTAGAAACTTTGCTACAGAAAACATAGTACCCTTCCGTGTAGCAATTGAGGAAGAAATAGTGGATCTTGACGAAGGAAGTGTCAAAGTTTCATCATCAGAGGTTGCTTCACTTAATGATGCATTTGAGATGGGAGTGTTAATAGAAGTTAATCAGCCTGTATCGTTGAGTGAGATGATATTGAAAGGCTTGCACAAAGACCAGGATAAGCCGTTCATGAATCCGAAGACTGGAAAATACGTAACACTATCAGAGGCCTTGGACAAGAAGATCATCGATTCAGACTCAGTTCATGTGAAAGATACAAGAGAAGGGTTCGTTAAGAAAATGTCACTGCAAACTGCTATCAATGAGGGATTCGTGTCTGGGACAGATGGTGTTGTCCAGGACTTCCAAAAGAAAACTGAAGTTCCGTTGTTAGAGGCTTTAGATAGTGGGCTGATTGTTGACAGCAGACGTCCCATATCTTTACAAAAGGGAATTCATCTTGGACTTTATTCAGAAGAGAGTGGTAGAGTTACTGATCCTAACACAGGAAAAGAAATCACATTACACGAAGCAATTAGAAGGCTCGTAGTGAACCCCTCTTTGCCTTGCACATGGCATGAGGACGAAAAGAAAGTTTTGAATTTAGTGGAAACATGTAGAACAGGAATAATTGATAGGCAAGCTGGGCTTTTTGTTGTACCGAATGAAGAAACCAAAGACAAGGAGAAAGCTGAGGAACTTTCTAAAATTCCTTTATCTACTGCTCTTGAGGACGGTTTAATCTTAGATATTGAGAAGCCTTTTACATTATACAATGCACTGAAGATAGGATTGTATGATCAAGCAAGTGGTAAATTTGTCCATCCTTCCACTGGCAAGCGACTGACTTTAGAAGAAGCTTGGAAAGAAGAACTAATAGATCCCGAAATGTCCATCATCAAGAGTTCGCAAGATAACCGCATCAGTAAATTGCCTCAGGCTGTTTCCAGCAAACTAATAAACCCTGTTGAGGGCAAGTATGTCCATCCTAATAATAAAGGAACTCTACCGCTGGATGAAGCTCGAAAGCAAGGATTCATTCTGACTGCAGAGCGTCAACTGTCTGTTGTCGATTGTGTTAGGGAAAATTTGTACTGCTCTGACTTGGGCAAAATTGCTGATCCCTTGTTAGGAGAATGGATAACAGTATCAAGAGCGATTGAAGTAGGTCTCATAGACCCTTCTATCTCGGCTGTTCAAAATCTGAAGAACCATTGCATAAAATCGTTGAATGCAGCGATTGAAGATGAAGATGTCAATGACAATAAAACTTTGGTACTCGACCATCGCAAAGGAAAATTCGTCACATTTGACAAGGCTGTTGAGCTCAGCATTCTTGTAAAATTACCCAAGCCAATCGGATTCGGAGATGCTTACAAATTCGAAATGATAGATTTGAAGCGAGGAACATTCTG
>JAQGAB010000088.1:0-47923 GCA_034696565.1 Isotomurus graminis
GTTACTACAGAAGAAGTGGCTAAGACAACAGAAGTTGCTACACCTCCACCTGAAGCTGTTGAGGACGGAGGTGAACCAGAAAGGACACCGGACGAAGCTGCAGGTCGACGGAAACGAAGCATCAGAGAGACGTATAATTATTGATTAGAGTTAATCAATGGGTGTGAGTTCATGTAAATTGATTTTCCAGGAGAGAAGGGAAGAGAGAGAAGTTGAAGCACAGGGAGATTTGGAACGGCCTAGCATACTGCTTAAGTCTTAAGGAGGAGGTGAATGAAAAGGGGCAAACGAGACAACTGGGGATCCATCCGAGTCTGGAAATCCTGCAGACTGAAGTTGCCTGTTGAGCTGAAGAGTTTGGTTTCCATGTGGATTCTTATGCACCACAGACTTTACACTTGACGTGGAAAGTCTAAAGTACTTATTTATTCGTTGTTAGGAACCCGTGTGTACCACTAGGTATTTGTTGAGCAAGAAATAGTAATTAAAATGCTAATGAGCTTAAAGATCTACCTCAAGGTTGAAGGATTAAGAGTCAAATCACACTTCAATGTCAACTGCGGCTCTGTTCCACGGGCTTGCATAGACAGGGTGACCATTTGAAAGGTCTTTATAAACTTAAAGCTAACTTGGTTTCTCATTTCACAAGGCGTATGAATGTTATGTATACTCACCTTCCAGTCTGGTGGTCACTTTGTCGTTATCCACACAAGGATGCAGATGTTCCTAACAATTTTTCTTTCAAGCATATCAGTCATTTGTTGTGTGAATGAGTGTCTTGTTACACGTGCAAATTATCGCGTATCCAAAAGGGCCTTTAGTATTGTTCCACGTGTTTAGAAATTTCAGGATGAAATCCCAGTTACTTTGTTTCGCTGTGTACTTTGCTGTCTGCTGCTGCAGTTGCGTTAGTTCCCAGAGACGGTTGGTGTGCCTGGACAATCAAGCGGATGTGGAAGGGGCAGGATGGAGTGTGGTGAATGCCAATATGAAGTCTGCTCAGAACTCACGGATGCTGCCAACAAGCTTTGGGGACTTGAAGTCCCTTGATGGAGAAGGAATCTGGTACTTTGATGGCTCGGGAGGAGGAAGCAATAAAGACATCGTTCTGAAGAGTCCTCCTAACTTGTACGGAGGAGCAAAGGGACCTGGACCCAAAAGCGTTTTGATGTACATTAAGTACTACGATAATTCACCAAGGAGAGTGAGTCTGTTTCCAGCCAAAGGAAGTAATGCTGGACCTTTGCAGCTGCTCCCAGTGTCCAGCAATGGGAAATGGACTGAAGTGAGACAAGAAATTGATCCTAAGCAATCTCCAGTAAGAAATGCAAAGAGTTGACTGTTTATTTAAAGATGAATCTGATCTCTTGAGTATATAATTTCGTTTCAGATCGAGCTGACAGCGTACTTGAGCGGTTCAAATCAGTTCATTTTATTCGAGAAGATAGTGTTGGCTATAGATTCTCCGCTTCCTTCAGACTTGAGTGTGCCTTGTGCAGTCCTTACTGCTCCACCAACGATTCCCCCGTCGGCTTCCATCGCCACTTCCACGAGGAAACCTCCAGTGCCTTCGTCGGGAAGTTCAGGATCCTCCTTTTCTGGAAACAACCCACTTTCCGAATGCCCGGCTCTCCCTCAGCTTCCTGAATGCAAGTGCAATTGCAACTGCAATTGTGCTAAATGCTAAATATCTTCTGTGAAGTGCACATTTAATTCTTAGGTGATCGTTTATTAATTTCAATGTGTAATATTCTAATTCATTTATGTTTAACTTCCCAATGGCTCTCCAGATGTGTATAAACTACTTAAAACATTCGCTTTAAATGGAAGATTTGGTATAACTGAAATCTACTTAAGAATAGGCGGAAAGTACCCTACATAGTTTACGGAGAAGTTTGTCGATTCTACCCACACACGCAGTGCTTAGGCGAAATGAGTCTCGGATGAGTTGTTAATTTTATTGTTAGTTTCACAGAAGATTCAAAGCAACTATCTACTCCTCATTTGATGATCCTGTAACTTAAACAAAAAATGTTCCAACACGAGTTGAGCCTTGAGATTTCAACGATCAATAAAGCTGACAGGTTTATGTTTGATTTTTGAATAAAATTAGATTCTTATAAAAGGTTTTATAACATTGCACGAGCTCCATTTGTTGAACTCCTACTCAGATTTTGTCTGGCTAAGACGATTATGCTTTACTAAAGACGTCAAACACTCCCGATTTGATTCGGAGAAAGCTTTTGCAAACGAGATTTGAATGCTTTCAAGTGACCTTGTAACGTGGAAGGATTTGGTTTCTTCATGTGGAATAACAAGAATTTCGGAAATGTGTCTTTAAGCTTTAGAAATACTTTGTATCAGCCATTTTCATGTTGATATTGATCATTCATGCATGCGATAAGTTCATATAATAGAGTTATTAAAGTTTTTTCTATGTATGCCAAAGAAAAGTTATGCAATTGGTGAAAAGAGTGTTTTGAGTAAAGAAAGTAGTACAGCGGAACTGTGAATGCCAAAAAGTAATTGGAACGCACGGGACATGGTAAGTGAAACCGGATTCCAGAAATGCATAGACGATTAAACATTTTGCCCGAGGAAAGTTGAAGACAAACAAAACACGATAGATTGTCAAGTCAAAACATCGGATCAAAGCCAATAATCCTCTCCACGTTGGTATTAAGGTGACAAAGGATGACTATAGATGGTTGCATAAGTTAAGTATAGACATTTAATATGGGTGAAAGCAAATAAAGGTTTAAGGAAGCCATCATGTGAGGGTAACAAGACGCGCGTGTAGTTCCAAAAAGCCACTTGATAAGTTCATGAAAAGCTGTGTGATGATGGAACACAAAAAAGTAAAGATGCCAAGGTCCCTTTAAAATGTATTCCATGGAAATCTCTCCTCATGCACCTCGTTTATGGAATGCTCGTGTGTCCACTTACTTTTTAATTAATAAAGCAGGGACGACAGAGACTTTTGATGAAATATTAATTAAAAGGATTCCTCGATTTATTACCCGAAGCAGTTGAAATTCCGACATGACAAAACAAAATGTCAAAAAGTAGGGCAATCGGAGCTCGTGTGTGAGGATGGTGGTGGCAGGAAAGCAATAAGCAATCACTTGACTGGTTCGCAAATGTTCCAAGCTTTCGTGCAAGAAATATACAAAGGACGTTTGTGACTTCAAATGTGTATTTAGAAACCAGACCTTGATTTACACGGGGAAGGAAGTAATTTAATTTCGCAGATAGTTAAGTGATAAGGCAACAAGTCATCATTTGGGACAGTATAACAGCTCAAGCAACCTTGTCCAGTTGACCAGAGACTTTTTTGTTGAGTCTGATGAAAAGTCTTATTAATTCTCCGCCAACGAACGAGTATATAATAGAGAGATGCTCAAAATAGATTGTGTTTAATATTATGATACACTCATTCAGAGTTCCAATGGTTCACCTGTTGCCCGAATCCGGGTATTATGTTTCCCATGCAATACCTTTTAGCTTGCATCATCACCACCACCAGGACTGTAGTTTCGGTCATGGTCGTCCCGAAGCGCGTGTGGATGTAAGGCCTTCTCCCATTATATATGCACCACCGGAGCTTCAAATAGTTTTAATCATTCTTGGATGCACATGGAGGCGGAGTTGGTTCCAGAGGGATATTAAGAGGAATGCACACGGAACCCTGTTAACCTACATTTACAAAGCATTCCTTTAATCGTCTACGTTTATTGGGTCTTTGAGACTTCAAACTAAGCAAGCCAAGCATGTATTGTTTAATGATACGGACTTTCGTATGAATGGAGTAAGGAGTATACGTGGAGGTTTTAACAAGGGGTATTATATATAGAGTATACACATTTAGTGCGTCCTTTAATACCCGGGTATTGGATCTCATTATTATCGTTGGAAGATTGCAAGGTCCACAGAGATTGTAATTGCTTCTTACGAAGTTCCAATTAGAAGCAAGTTAGTAAGCTTCCTGGAAAGGGGTTTGTTACCTGTGCACTAATAATAATTGGACGATATTGGGCTGAAAGTTACTCCACGTGGCGTCCTTCGACCTCGATTGGTTAGAAATTTCTCTGTTTTGTCACGAACACTGAGTCCGGCTTTCTTTCTATAGAAAACAATGATAAGTATCAAATGTGTGTGGGGATACTTTAAGCTTTGCAATGAAGGTTTGTGTTGACGTGATCAAGAGAGGATGTCGGATGTCTTGGGCGACACACTCTGGTAAAGTCTCCCCTCCAGTGGGTGTTTTGGTTTTGGGTCTGAAGGATATTTGTTAGGCACTTGTTCCACGTGTAGCCTTAATCTCCTTTTCCCTTCGAATTCACGGGCTTTCTCTCCATCCATCCGGCCGGCCTGATTTCCAATGTTTACCTCTTTCATCATTTCCTGCATTGAGAGTCAATCTGGAAAAGCACACAGCACCACCGTCTGTTCGCATTAAGTGGATTTAATGACTTGGAAAGAGAAGAAGGCTTACGTTTACTTACCTTGTAATGATGAATGTCATCAAATCTCTGCATTTTACTTGCGTATTCTCGATTCCTTTGCGAGTGCAAGATTTCCTGGTAAAATTGTGTGGCTTTATTGATGCATGTCGCCTTGTATGCTTTTTAAGCTTCCGTGTGCTTGAGCTAAGACTATTATGGAACTCTGACACACTTTCGTAGTTTCCAAAGAAACCTATGGAGTTTTTATGCAGACAATTCCTTACTAATTCCTCCTCCCTCTTGGCTCGTGTTAATTAAAAGTGCTAAATGTTTTTTGGTACAAAGTAATATAAATCAGTTTATTTGTTACCATTTACACGGTGAGGTTGAATTCACAGGCAAAGTTGTATTTCTTTGAAGAAACACACTAATAAATGACAAAATGAGAAACTAAAAGTTCATGAGATACGAAAAGGTAATTCAAGGTGGAGACTAGTTAAGTTTTTTGTAATGAGAGAGTTAATAGTTTGTTTTAAGTGAGTTTGGGAAAGGAAGCTTTGAAGGAGATTTAGACTTGCATGGAACAGGAAAAAGATTTAAAAAAGAATTAACTGTTGTGTAGACACTTTTGGGTTATGAAAAGAGTATTTTTCGTGGAAACTCTTTAAGAAGGGGTCTTTTGAAAAGATGAAACTTGTCGAAGTGAAAATGTCTAGGGTTAAAGTTGGAAGTGAGGCGACGAAAGTTGGTGTGGGCACTGAAGGGCGAAGAAGGTAACTTAGCAGCAGGATGAAGGAAGACTAATGTGCATAAGAATTTTTGGGCTGTAGAAATAAACCCCGATTTGCCTGGTCCTCAAAGCTTGTGAGGCCAAAGCTGAAAAGTGAGGCGCAGAATCGCCCGATTCGGTTTATTTGTCCGTTACTTAACTTTCCCTGTCAAATAGGAGAACTTTCTACACGACTTGGATTTGCTGTCAATTCCGCGTTTCCACAGTGTGGATATGTATTAAGGTTTAAGGTTGCTTGATTAAGGTTTTTTCTTGTTTTTGCCATATTGACGCAGTTGATAGGGAATACCTACCTGTGGAATCATTAAAATGTTATGGAATTCAGTGTTCTATTGCACAAGAAGCTGTAATCTACATGTAAAGAATACGAGGAGCTGGATGAATTGATACTGAAGAAAGATGTAATAACGTTGTGTAAAACAAAACATATTTAATGAGTGGTTGCAAATCGTTCGATGGATGACCACCAAACATTTGCATTATTGTAATTTGGCCCGTAGAAAAGTGGAATTTGATTAAATGCATGAAACACTTTGGCATTTGCTCGTGCAGTTGAACGCGATGGGTAATTATTATTAACCTTTGCTGAAGGTTTATTCAACGTTTATGAAGAAGGGACTCACTCAAAGGAACTTGTAGTGTCATAAATGTATGAATTCCAAGAATAAGGTCTCCCTGAGTGTGTCTTCATTCATATGCGGAGAAGGACGCGACGAAAACTAGATTATCGCAGTACATCTTATGAGGGTCACATAGCACTCTCATCCATCATCGTCATGCACGGATTTCAAGTGAGATGTTCTTCAAGATGAATCATCTTTAAGCGTACGGCATTGTTGTATCCCACGCTACATCCCAAATTAATGCTGCATAATAATTCTGCACCGTTTGCAGATTTTGCATACTTCTTTTATTCTTGTATGTACGAATGAAATGAATGAATAGACCCGGTGTGTCTTAATAAATAAGATTGTAGGTTGCATTAAACATTAATTGTGAGTTGTTCGGTGACACACTCACACACACACAGGTTGCACAGTTAGCATTACAACTCTGTGACATTTAAAACAGTTGTAGGGAATATTTTCTAGGTGACGGTGACAGAAACAATGATACTATAGTGACATTCGACCTGTCATTAATTGTACTGGGATGTATCTGTGACCTGTGTGTGTGTATGGAATACAGGGATATGTATAATATGCCTAATAATGGTGGAGTATATGAATTATGAATGTCTAAAGAAATCATTGAGATTCCTTAAGCGTTGAAACATAAAAGTGTGAATTTTGATGTTTATAAAACAATGCAATAAAATAAGTCGGTTAAAAGTGTGACATTGCATGGATTATTGTTTTATTACAGAGATGAAATTATGAATGCAACGCGAGGGAGAGTGTGGATGGGTCTCTGTGGAGTGCAGTGTGAATGTCAAATATGAAATCCGACACCGTGGAGGATATAATGATGGTGTTGAACTGTTGTGTGATGTCGAGAGCGATTTCCACTGTATATGTAACTTCCTATGGGTCAAGGTTGGACTTCCGGACACAATTTGAAATAGTGTCTCATTGAATAATGAAGGATTTAGTTGTTAAGCTAGTGTGTAATATGGTTATGTTGGTTGATTAAATGTGGAATTTATTGTGCCAAGGCTACTGTGTACAGTTGGAGAGATGATTGGAAGACGAGAATATTTAAAAGACTGGCTTCATCCTGCCTTAGTTGCGTGAACTTAACCTTCCATGGGAATTGACGAATATATAATATTAAGATTGGATGCAAGAGACTTGGAGAAAGAAGATGAAGAGGTTGAGATACGCTGTAACGTCTACTTTGGCATCTGGGCGTCTCACTGGAGCCTTGCATTGGGAAAGACTTTTGTTGAATGTCCATGGAACGGATGGTGGTTTTAAATTAGGAAGGATTTTTAAGTCTGGTATGAATAATGGATGGTGGATAAGTAGAAGTGTACGGTTGGAAATAGGGATTTTGTCAAAGGTCGTGTGTGTGTGGTATGAATCCCCTCAAGTGCTTTCTTAGTTTCATCATGATATGTTGTGCCTTGTGGAAATTCCATTTTGAATTTTAATAAACTGTGTACGCCTGGAAGATTTGTGGATGAGGTAGGTAGTGGGTAGTCTGAGTCTGTAGGATGATGAATAAGTCTATGAAGAGATAAGGGTCAATTGAATTTAGTACATCCGCACCGACCTTGATATGTTGGAGAATTTGATCTGAATTCAAATTACGAGAACTGACCCTTGTAAGGATTCATCAGGCGTACTTCTCCGAGCACGTGAAATGAATTCCTTATTTATGCAATTTCTTGGATTGTCAAATCTCCTGATCGCATTTCCTTCAAGTCTGAGAGATGTTTAGTAGTGAACCTTATTTATTGACTTGTTGCGTATAAGTGAGTTGATATAGATTGGAGAATTGGAGAACATTGATTCCTTACAAATTGACTTGTCTTGTGTGTGTATTACATCTCATACAATTAAGTTGATGAATCTTAAGATGCTGATGAAGAATAAGACAAGAGAAGGAGGAGGAGGACCACATGGACACATAAGATGAATACCCGGATAAGGAAATGCAAATTGGCTGAATGTGTCTGAATTCAAGTGCAAGGAGAGCTTAGCGCATGCTTTAATATTGCCTATGGTATTAATACTGGAAGGAAGAGAGAACAGTTTTGCCAAACTCTCCATGCGAATTAGTAGAGCCTCGGAGTTCTGTGAGTGCACACGATATAGTTACATGGGCTTGTAAGAGACTCTTTTTCTTGTGAACTAAGCTGTGTGTTTAGTAGATAAGCAATAAGCCCACACTGGTCTCTCTCTCTCGTTATCAAGTGAGAATTAAGAAGTATTTCTTGTGGATAAAAATCCTCAAATACCCCAGAGCATCAGTTAAGTGAAGGAGTGTTGGAAGAGATTGAAGGAGTTCCATGGTCAGCTAAAGTCGACTCTGTACGAGAGAGAGTGTGAGTGACTTTAGGTTGTGACCAGTTCTTGTGAGAGATGTGACTTAACCGGCTTGTGGCACAATTTCTCTGAGTGCAAGATGAAAACACGGCCAGAATGTAAGGTAAGTTCGTCCATTCGCCTTTCCAGAGTCAACGAACTTGGCCCATTCATCATAACACAAACTCCTCCATGCATGCAGAGACGCGTACAACTCTCGTCACAAATGATCTCCCACCACCGAAATCTCATCTCACGACTCTCTGCGAGCTCACTCACCTTCTTCTAAGCTGTATTTATGGGTTTAAGGGGTTTAATGCGTTCATTCCGGGACAGAAGGTTATTTCAAGGGTCATATATATACGTTAACTTTCAAGTATTAAAGTACTGGGGAGACGAGAGTAGTAGTAGCTTACGCATCAAGTCATAAAAGTCCAGTTGTCACTTGGACTTGTCATAAGGTTCCAGTATTCCAGTATCTCTTGGGTTTTTGTAAAGATAAGGAAAAAGAGAAGTGCAAGGTCAAATGTCAAGGAATGTATTTCTTGGAATGAATATTGATTTCTAATTAATTCTGAATGTGAGGTCCAGTGGTTAATAACGTAGCTTCTGGGTTATGTGAACTTATCAACTTGTTTTTCATTTACCTGCCTTCCTTGCTTTCAGTTTATCATGCAATTCGTGCTTTCTTGAAGCATCTTATCTCACTAACGATCGTTGTGTTTTTTTAAGTTTTGTGCGTAGTTGTGAGTGAATTGGTGTGTATCATTGATGATGGTATAGAAATATTATTGTAGAGAAGGTTTTGTGGAATATTTGGAATAATGAAAGTGGTGTTTGCTTTGCGTTGAGCCAAACACATGAATTAATTATAATTCGGAGGGAGTGTGGCGGAATGAGGTGGTGGGTGTATATTTATATATTTGTATCATTTTGTACGTCTTGTGTGCGTATGGATGTGTGTGTATGAATCGTTGTTGATATGGAGTATGGGGCACGTGTGTGTGTATGGAAGTGATAAGACATTAGGCAAAGAATTCTTGAACTCTCCGAAGGAAAAATTGCACGGATTTTTATATTGCAAATGAAACACAACGGTTGTGCGTGTGAGATGCGTGGAGACAAACTACTGAAACGACTTTTGGTAGTAGTTTAGGGAGACTTGTAGTTTATTCTTGGAGTGTTATATGGAGGTGGTTGGTTTGGGTTGACAAGGATCTTTAGGAGGATCTGCATGTGGGTACGCATATATAAATGTGTATATATATACGTGAGTAATAAAAGTGCGAAAAATGTGCGTGTACAAAACAAACACTTTGCCAAAATATTTAAGGTGGTAAAAAACTGTGACTTGTGAGCGAAATACGCTTAGCAAAGAGCTGCTGGGATGCTGGACTGCTTAGGGATTAAGTTTAAGCGTACGTTGTATTCATAATGTTTGTCTCATATGCGTAGGGAAACACTCTGCACATTTTGCAAGTGGGAGTTTTTGTGGAAACTTGTTGAGTGGGTGTGGTTATCAGGGTGGAAGTTGGAGGTCGGTGAAGCCAAGTTTATGGCTCATGTGGCTCTATTTATACTCTCGGGCAAGTTCATTGGCCCAATGCTTATCAAATGCCCAATTAAACCTGGGATGCTACCCGAAAAAATCCAGCCAGACATGAAATCTTGAGAAGTGTTTCTTAAGGATATGTGTGTCAGAAGAGGAAAGAGTATCCAGGGTTGGATTATCCAAGCTGGTGAGTTAATCTTTGGTTAGGAATGTTGTGGATGAAAGATAGTCCTAGTAGTTTGTACTTTGTAGTTGGCTTTGAGATTAAGATTGAATTTCTACGGGGTTTATAGTTGTACAACATTGAAGTACATCAGAAATGTTCAGAAGCTTATGGGAGCTCTTTATCACATGTGAGTTTAGAATGACCTCGTGTTCTCACAGTTTGTGTGGAGAACAAAGAGTTTTTAATTTAGTTAGTTGAAAACCTTCTATAAAGTTGAAAGTGCATTTCCTCAGGGTAACCGGGTGGAGAAAGTTCCATGAATAATTGAGAAGACACCTAGAAACCTATTCCATTAGTATCATGAATCCATTTATCCATCACTCAAGTTTAAGTCCATTTAAACGATTAAACTGTGTGGTTAGTTAGTTAGAAACGGGTTAAGCTGATACGGTTGGAGAATTGCGTTGAATATTGGTAATTTACAAACATCCGTATTGTTGTTATTAGTAAGGATATGTATTTTTTAATAAGAAGGACATAAGGTGGCTTAAAAGTATTACGAGTTTTATTAGCGTAGTGAATGTATTCCGGGGAAGATATTAATAAGGCTTATTGTTTCTATCGCAATATGACATTGAATGGTGACAAGACTTTCTCCGTCTTTTGTGACTCATCCGAGAAAACTCTGAAGGGAATGCACGTGGAAAAAAGGAGGACAAAATTTGTGTAACTTGGCATTCTTTTGATACCATTACATGTGATGGGAGAGAAAGTTTTTGATAAGTTAGTAAAAAAAAGAATTTTATTGAAAAAAGTAAAGAGGACCTGGGGTTTCTTTTATCTTCTGGACACTCGGGAATTGTGTATGTGTGCAATATGCAGCGAGTAGAAAGTACAAAGAAAGTTGAATATTTTGAGGGAAGGGAGATAATTTTGTTGGTGGTCAAATGGCCTCTCTCTCTTTCCTCTGCTTGTCGTGTGTTAAAGTTTAGTGTGTGTGTGTCCTTCCCTGTGAGTTAAAAAGAAAAGTAGAACATGAAACTACATCAGAATTTGTATGTGAATCAGAAATCCCAATCGGATTGCATGTATGAAAGTTTAATAAAGTTGTGTTTGTTGTGTGGAAGTATTCAGGTTGTGGAGAGAGGAACCAGGAAGGAATTCCAGGTGTGCATTTGGTAATTAAATCCCCTGTAGTCCTCTTCTGGGTGTCCACTTGTATTCTCCTCAATTATTCTCCGTTTCAATATGGTTTCATGTCAAAGGAACGACACCATAAAGCAACTAACCAAATGTAGGTTTAATTGGTAGATTGCATTTGTCATGTTAAACTCATCGGTGTGCTTTCCACGTGTAAATCTAATTATTCGGGAGTATCTCTTTTGGGAACGTCTTTTGAATCATGTATAGAGGAGTAATACACTTCCTACATGTACTTTGTGCAAATATCATCCATTTGGTATTTTAGGACTAATTGCAGCAAACCTTTGAGCGTTTATATGTATAGTGAAAGACTTATTATGTAGTGTCTTCGTTGTCTTGTCATACTGGCTAATACGAATCCCCTGAAAATCAATTAAAGTAAACCAATAATGATTTCCATTAGTATCATCATCATCAGCATTAAATAGTTTCATTTCCCTTCCTTAATTCATTCCTGCCAAAGATGAAGGCTGAAATGAAGTGTCATTGTGAAATGAAATTAAGGATTTGAGTTTAAGTGCATGATAGACTGTGTATGACATGTTGAAGAGGTGTTTTGTACTAAAAAAAAGTTACTGGACTACCAATTGAAGGGACTTTTATTGGCAGTGTGAACGTGACTTGCCTTGTTATGCTCAATTGAGAAATGTGGATGCAACAGGAAGTGTATGTGACACAATGCACCACCACTAAATTCATTTTTATAGGAGAATGCACTTTTAAAGTTTAAATCCGTGTTTCATCATTCATTGATCTGCAACCATTCTAAATGTTTGGTTAAGGTGATTTTGATTTTTTGAAAAGCCAGTGCGTATCCAAAGAAGAAAATCCTCTTATTTTTAGAAAGCGTTTAATTCCTTCAGTGCATAATAATGCATGGGTATTATTTGGTTACAGTCACCTTTCTGATACTCGTTGTGTGTGACTATTGAGTTTTTGGGAGGCAAACTAAGCTCAACAGATATTGTTGCGAGAAGATTACAACAAGACTAGAGGATTTGAGAACTGTATAAATTTAAAAGTTATACTTTAGAGTATGCGAAATGTGATATTTAGTGGTTTTTGTATACTTGATGTGTTTATGGAAAGCCAAATGATATAATAACGATAGGAATGATGAGGTGAACAACAATTAAGTGATCACTTTCACCATCACAAGAGGGTTATATAGTAAAGGTGATGGTTTGATTGTAAGGTACACTTGAGGAGAGTGTGGTTAGCATTATTTGATAAGACTTTTGTGTAGTAAATGTATAAGGCTGCATTTGGATTAAGGGTTTCCCCAATGAATACAACGGAGACTTCCCCAATGCTGTATGGGTGATGATGAGGCTGTCTAGGAAATAGCGTGAGAGACTGAGTCAGTGCATCAGCTATAATATTAGCACCACCACCACCACTCTCTCAACTCCTTACACTACTTGTGTGTGTAATACTACACAACTACACACTGCACACACACACAAAAACTACTCACAGGGCATTGAACTTGACTAGATGGTTGCAAAATTTGTGGATGTTCTCGCAAAAAACGGAGGGCTGTCCATTTCCCTTAAATCCTTCTCTCGGCCTACCTCAACTTAATTGTGTGGTCAATTGGTCGCTTATATCTGGGAAAGTGTCTTTTAATTACAGTTCACTCTCTGATGTAATGAGTAACAAAATACTAGTCAATTAATAAGGTGCAAGTATGAATGAGAAACGGTATTAAATTAGGAAAGCATATATTGAGTTAGACAGAGGAAGAGTTAATACGTAGGATGTGTAGAAGAGAATCTTTAAGCTTTGAGTGTAGATGTTAACAATAAACTTGGATTTTAAGTTTGTAATGTGTGTGTAACCTCTGTCATCCGTAAAATCGTTAGTGGGTTAGTCTTATGACATTAACTGTCAAGTTTGTCAACTGTGGGTTCTCTTAACTATCCTTAATAGGTTTAGGGGTGGATGGAAATCAATAAAGAGGAGTTTAGATTGGATTTTATTGTAGAGTAATTAATAAGTGGGTAGTCAACAGTTTGATTGCTTTAGGTTATATGAGACAAGTAAGATGCATAAATTTGTTTGTAGCTGTTATAGATTTAGACATTTAGAATTTCTTAGAACGGAACTTAACATAACCGGAACACTTAGTGTGTGCATAGTTGTTGAGAGTGAGAGTAATCTAGCTAGACAGCTTTTTGGGTTAATGTTCTTGACTGATAAACTTCTTGAAAGGGCATTCATTTGTATTGGAGAGTGATGGTTAAGTATTAAGTGGCAGCGACTTGTGAGAGGATGTGGATGGAAGTGTTCCAGGAGTAAGAGAGTATTTGAATGGTTGTATGGAAGGTGGCAAGGGCATTTAAGAAGGAGGTGTGCCTTTTTGGTATTAGTTAAAGGAGTTTTATAAGTTTCATAGAGAGAGACGTTCGTAGAAGGGATTTATAGTTTGTACGGAGGTTCATGAACGCCGGGTGGCTCACTCACGGTTTATGATGGATGAGTGGGACCGTTGCACCCACCAGACGGTGAGGTCAATAGAATTTGTGAATGACCCTCTTCGTCAGATACCCGGGTTCGGGTAGAATAGCCTCACACACACACACACACATCACACGTCACTCAATCTCTCTCTGCCCTGGTCATTGGACTCTACACGCACATCCTCATCTTCGTCATTTAATATCCCAATATTTATAGCTCATCTCTTTTTGCGCGGTGGTTAAAAAATGACGTGTAAATCTCTGGACAGCCTTAAAGCTTTTTATTATCCAGCGTGTGTTATGTGTGTGTAGGGAGATGCTGAATAAAGGAGAAAGTTAGACTGAAAAGCCTATTATTGCCATGTGAAACGTGGGTGATTAAGTACAAGGCGTGTGCCCGGAATGATTGGGAACTTATTATGCAGAAGAGTGTATGGATATATATGTAGACATGATCACATCACACCTGAGAGAGAATGTTGACCCTGTGTGGTATTTGTTGTGTGTATATATGATGATGATGATGTGTTCGGGTGAAAGTCCGCATGAGTTGCTCCGAATTCAGATGTATTCCTGAGGGGACTTTCACCCGACAACGCAGCCACAACTGAAGTTGTTGTACCACACGGGACGTTTTGCATGTTTCGTTCGATTAGTGGGAATAAGGAGAGAGTTATAGTTTCCTTAGGAGAGAGTACTCGCATGGTAATCAGGAGAACGTCATTCGGAGTTTAATAAGACTTTAAAGACTGCCTTGTTGAGGTGATTCCTCGAGTGAAGGTTGTCATCGGGTAGCTGGAAGTTTTGGATGGGAATTATAGACTCACTGCCAATATTGGTAGGACGTGCGATGGGCAAATACTTTTGTACTAATGGTTATTAGTAAGTGTGACGGTAATGATGAATCACATGCTGTACGTTCATACTTTAACGTTGTTAGGTGTTACATAGACTCAGTCCAGACAAAACAGAAATGACTATGACCTTTTCTCGAGAAAAGAGTGAATGTTATTGTGCGACCACACCACAAGGCGTGATATGAGAGACAGTAGGAAATTAACGTGTGGTTGAGTCTCCAGCCGAGTAATTTCATTGAGGATTTAGTTAATTGTGGTCGGAAGGAAGGAAGAAGGTTCCTACGTTGTGTTTATGGGGATTCGGGTGCAGTGAACCTCTCCTCTGGTCATCATCATCATTCACGCATCTGGCTATTTTTTGCACACAAATGGCACCACACCACAACTCACTTTCGCAGAGTTAGTTGGCCTCACGCTTTTTGCATCAGGTGCCTTTCACACACTCACAGCGATTCATAGTCTCTGTTCATGATGAGTCTCTCTGGACTCTCCACCATCATCCACTTGGCTTATCTGTCCATGTCTACACTTGACTTATCTGCGCTTATACTTCCGCATACTCCCTCCTCAGCTTATCTACTCTGTCTCTCTCGCTCTCTCTGCTGGAACTCTTATCTGTCACTAACTCATATAAACAAACTGAACGAAAGTATAACGTGCAGCTTGTCAAGGGTTTATTGGAGCGTTATATAATTTCATACGAGACATTTTTGTACCATGCAGTTTCCTTTATATGACTTCCAATTAATGAATGGGAATGATTATTAAAGGTGTGTGTGTGTGGGTTGTTGGGATGAAGAATTGGCCTAGGTCGGTGATGTCTTAATGTGTGTGTAAATGTGATGATGATGGAATCTTCTGGGTTGAATTCCTTAGTAAATTGTGCGTTTATATATTTTGTAGTTTACATAGTTTACATAGTGCATGAGATGGAATGAGACATACAGCTTGCAGATTGCAAAAATTGATACTGGGAATTGGCAGTAGAAAGGACGGAGAGATGGATGGACATCCTGTTGCCTAGTGCATCTCTGTTGCTGCTGCTGCTGCAGACAGTGAAATTGAACGTGTCAATTTTGATTTTTGGCAAAGGAGGATTGGATGTGGGTCACCCACAAAAACATTTTATACACATCTCATCCGCCGATCTTGGCTCTTGACTTTTCCCAATTGAACTTGCATCTCAGACTCGCATACCTTTCATGTCGTGTCCTTTCTCTTTCTCGCGTACTACAATGGGACACACCCTTGTTCTGCATCTCTACTTAAATCTTTAAATGAGAGTGGAGTTCACTGCCCATCTTAAATGGTGAACTATCTAAATCTTACGTTTCCTTAGATAAAATATCAGTTATTTAGTGTTAGTGGAAGACTGTGTCACTTGGACTTTTCCCACGAGACGGGTTTCTAGTATGACTTCCTTGTTATCTTTTGGGTATTATTCACGTGTAATTTTGTACATATGACTGGACTGAGGAAAAAGTGTTTAGGTTTCTTCTCACGGTGTCTTGTAATTACTGACACTTCCTCAGTGGTCCATGGAGAGTTGTATGAAAAATGTGAATACTTCCCATGAGTAAATTATATGCATATTTGTGAAATCTGGGTGGATTTGTTCCTCTTAGCTTAAGGACAAGAAGGAGCAGGGAGTTTGTGTAAAAGAAGTTGGGTGTAAAAATGTAGGTTTCTTAAAGTGAGAAGTATGTATGCAAAATATGGAAATGAGTTTGTACGGCGGAGTTAAAAGCCTGGGAGCGTGACAAGGAAAGGGTTATTTCCATTCATAATGGGTGATGCAACTGTGTAGGGCCATTAAAACAGCAGTACAAAGTTTTAATAGGCTTTTGTGCATTAATGGAATGAATAGTGTGTGGGTCTAATTCTTCTTCGGAGGTAAAGGGACAAAACACTAGGCCACCTTGATAATGCTACACGACCTAGAGACAAGAACCTCGAACGCGCTTCGAGGTTGACATTGACTTCTGCACAAGTTCTTCTTAAACCCACGAACCATTGTGAATGATCACAAACAATAATAACGATAATACTAATAATTAAGAGTTACGTGAAGAGGTCCTTGAGTGAGGTGGCGGTATATAGAGCCAAACATACATTATATATAGTGTGATCTCACCGGCAGACCGTATAGGGCACAAAGACGCTTATTGTTCTTGATTAATATTCAGAGACTATTGAATATGTGATGCGTTGGGCGGTTTACCTTAGCACTGAACGCGTGGTCTGACCTTTGACAGTCAAGGTCCAAAACTTACGACGAATCACATTGACGTAGCCTTTTCCCCTTTTTATGACTCAAAATCAAGTTCATCCACTTTGTTTAACGATGAACGAGCTAAAGAATAAGGCTTTTATTTGAGCCAGCACAATATTTATTGTTGTCCCATCAATCCTTTCGTTCGTCATAGTATTTATATATAACAAACACACCAAGAGTTTGATTTCTCACACCTCAATCATCATTGGCTCTCCCACTTAAACTCTCTGTAAAGTCTAAATGAACTCTGTGTGCTGCTGTGTAGGCAGGACTTTATGTGAGCTTTATGTCCATTAGTTCATGATCACAGACCTTCTCCTAACTTTTTTTACATTTATGAGATATTGTTTTCTTCACCTCGGATAAACAATAAAGTGTTTACGGATTTAACTCTGCGTGGATGACAAAGAATTCGAGATGAGGAAGTATAGTTGACAATTGGACAAAAAATGTCATTCGATTGATTCTTTATTCCAGGGTTTTTTCAATGGCTAGATTTAACAGAGATAGTGGTTTTGAGTTCTGTAGTTTATTGTGTAGGTTGTCATTCATCTTTCATACGTTTGTATATTTCATGGAATTGTCATTGATAAAAGCGTGTAGTGATGCTTGTAAATGTAAAGTTGAACCTTCTAATGGTGTTGTTGTAATGCAAAAATATGAATTACGGTAAAGATTACATGACACATCGAGATGTGTGTGTGTAGAGTTGAGTTATGGAGTTATCGACGGATTCAGATTAGTTTCACATTATTTAAACAGGAACCTTGTGTACGGAAGGAACATACATTTTTGCAATAGTTTGCATATAAAGAACGTAGATATATATTAATGCATAGGGATGCAGATCCATGCCACCTTCCTGTGAGCGAATCTAAATTCGATGACATTCAAATCCACACAGGGTGAGCATTTAAATGAGAGAGGTTTTATTGTTAGATGAATGTCAAGTGTGACAGAATAGCTCAACAATGGGTTGACAATGAGTGTGTAGTATAATGCATGTAGTATGTGTGTATGACAAGTACTAAAGGTAAAGGTACTTCTACGAGGATATATACGTTAACGATGTAAAAGTCAGAGAGAGAGAGCGGATTGAAAGATGATGGAATCATCGATAATGTTGGTACATAATGATATTTGCACTGGGAGCGACAAATAGTTGAGGATGATGTGTTGGATGATGATGAGGGCCTTTTTAGAGCCTCAAGATCATCGACAATGAATTCACCTTGGGTTTCTTTTAGGCTGCAGATGTTGTTGGATGTGCTTTTATAAACGCGAGGGCCCACATCACTCCTTGAATCGTTCAGCATTCACAGTGACCTTTAGGTTGAAGCAAATTTTTCTACGAAAACTATTTGACGATCTGTGTCTTCCTATTGATTTTTAAAGAGTTATGTTACATTGCAACTCAAATTTATTCTGGATTTAATATCTTACACCCCAAATGATTCTCCTACACTAAAATTCATGTAATTTGGCATATTTGGATGAGACTGTATTGTAATCATTAAGCTAATTAAAGCATTTCCATTTTCCTGGCAATGATTTCTGTTGTTTGTACACTTAATTGTGCGTCAAATAAGGTAGAGTTAAGATTGATAAAAGAGCAATGGCCTGATGAATGGCATATAGTGGGTAGTGTGTAGTAAAGGATATACAGCTTAACACGAGGTTTACACTACGAAAATGTGTAGTAAAGTACTTTAATTTTATAAAAAGAGTAGTAATCAATTGTCGGGATGCACTTTGTAATTGCACCAACAATGGATTGAGATACATGGTGTGATAAAGTGGCACTCTGTACGTAATTTATCATATAGTGACTTTTGATTGTTGAGTAATGCACGTCTCGAATGGGGGAATGTGTAGAGAGTGTTTTTAGAAAACTGCATTGTTGGATTAAATCCTGCCTCACTGTAATGCAAGTTGTAGATTCGTATACGTATACGCACAATAAGAAAGGATAGTTAAGTGACTGGCTAACACGACGGAACACAATTTAATGTCTATAAAAGCTCTCTCTTCCCACAACGAAGGTCACTCACTTTTGCTCACCAACTTTTTCATACTTTGGCCAAATAATATTTACCTACTGGGTGAGCTCACTACCAACTGAACGTTCTGTTGTGATGCTTCTGCAATGCAACTATGAGTATCATTTTTGTGTCTGTGTGAAACTGAACACAGTAGTATGTGTTTGTACAGGAAACTCTACTCTGATTTGATCGCTGTGATGGATCAAATGAGACTCTTTTTTTTGTAGAGCAATTTCATTATTTTAATATTAAATTCTTGTGCATTCCTCATTTAAGATATAATTTATATGAGATATATGGGAGTATAAGTATTATAAGAGCGTGTGCTGGCAGTTACAGCTCACCAATGACGTAAAATGTATTCTTGGAATGAACTCACCACCACCAATGGTGATTGTTGTAGTAGCAATGAGTAAATACCTTTGTGACTGGATTGCTTATTTAGTTGCTGTATTATTGCTACTCTGATAAATCTGAAGCTTACAAGGTTCTTCTTAATTCCGTTGTAATTTTTGCAAGGGAGATTTCTTAGAATTAGTTGGATGGTATGGATTTGACCGAATTTTTACGGATTCTTAAAAGTGATGAGGCACAGAGATTCACTTTCCATTTCGTGCCTGAGTAAATTATGAATCTGAGGATTTGGCGAGAAATGTTTTTTTGGGGCCGAGGATGGTTCGTAGTTCGTGTGGCCTCAGGAAATGGTTTTTACCCTACGTGTGTGTATGCGAGTGAGTTTAACCTCTTGGGTACGACTTAAGCGTAAGCGCTGTGAGCTGTATGCCTATTATTGAAAAGCTTGTTGTCACTGGAGAGCCGGCAATAACACTATTAATAATTCATGAGAAACGTGATTATATTTATCGAAAATACCCCTGAGCCGGAATTTTGCACCGAATTTTTTTCTGTAAATATTTGCATTTTACAACCTCTAATAGCATAAAAACACTTATTCTTACAATCTAACTACCAATACGAGAAGACGGTAGCCTCCTTTCGGTGTGGAACTTCTTAAAACAAGATGTTCCGCCTTTAACACAAAGCCATTTTGAACACTTATCACACTGAAAAGATGTAGTACTTCGTTCACCACTCAAATTACAATAGTAACACGAATGTTTATGACTGACTCCAGTGATGCCTGACACTTGCTGAGGATAATGGGATCCAATGAATCGGTTATCAATGAGGGGGACAGTAGAAGGTCGACCACGTCTTGTTGGTTCTGAAGGATACTCTTGAACAATTTCCCTGACGAGTGCCTCAATGAAAGCTTTATACCGACGTCTGGAGTTCGGGTGTAATATTTTGTACCCGATGAAACTATTGTAGATGGTGTGATCCCAAAGGTGAAAAAAGGCCTTCTTGTACCACTTCATCGACTTTCTGATACTCTGCTGGGGCTTCATTACTTTGTCGACATCATCAACACCTCCCATTTTTGAATTGTACATTAGAACGGTAATTGGTTTTTGTCTTGAATTGTTTGGATTGCTTGAAATTGAGTCAGTCATTTCATGCTTCATAAAACTGTTAACCATACAAACTTCTCGTCGGTCCATCCAGCTAAGAATAAAATGTTACAACAATAAGGTTTCGAGGTTTCATATCACAATCGTAATAAAAAATTAATTTACTCTACCGTTCAACAAGTATCCCATCCTTGTAAAAACTCTCGACGTCTCCTTTTTTCAATTTACGACTCATTGACGGCTTAAGATCACCTCCTCGTCTCTTTTGCATTGTTCCAAGAAAATATGTTCCATTATCTAGCAAATATTTTACTAGACCAGGAGTAGCAAACCAGTTATCCGCCACAACACGATGGTTTTTGAATAAGTAGTCATCCTGGAGCATAGTTCCAATCACAGATCCTCCAATTCCATACTGACGAAATTGTGGCTGCAAGCCGGTTCCTTTGCCTTGGTATGGGATGAGTTTCAATACCGCTTTGGTGGCACAATCCACGAGAACAAAAAATTTCACACCAAATCTGGCCCTCTTCGTTGGAACGTATTGTTTGAAAGCTAGTCTTCCCTTGAACGGCATCAAGCTTTCATCAATGCACAAAAATTCTCCTGGAATTACAAATTTGCTAAACTTCCCAAAGATATGCTTCATGACATTGCCAAACTTGACAAATCTGTCCGTATTGTTCGGTGGAACGGAACTTTCCTTTACAAAATGTAAGCATCTCAAAATATCCATGTATCTGCAATAAACAAACTAATATTCAATAACATATTCAATACATAGTTGATTATAAAATCTATTTTCTAACCTATCACGAGACATCACGGTGGAAAACACTGGCGTGACGAGTAACTCATCTTTGGACCAGTAGTCCTTTATAACAATAGTCCTTTAGCCCATAAGAGTGGATAACCCCATGAACTTCCAGAACTCTGGAGGAGTCAGCTCTGTCCACTTCAAAAGAGCTCTGCTATTAGTCTGTTTGATCCTTTCGCAATAGTGATTAGTTTCGTTGCAAATTTCAGAGACGATGTCTTCATCCCAAAAGTACTTCAGTATTTGAAGTGGAGTAGCTCCTTCCGTTAACGGAAAGTCAGGGTGAAATTGGGTTTCACTCTGGGCGAAATCTTGTGCGCGGGGGGTGAAGTTAGTTCCAGGTTGCCATCCTCTACTGGCAGTAGTTGTCCTTCTTCTTGGCGCAGACGTTGTTGGAGGAATAGAAGGTGGACGCCGTCGATGAATACGGGTAATCGGTGACGGAGTTACCTGAATATCAATATTGATTAGATAGATGAATAATCATGTGATTTATCGATTCAATTATTCTTATTATGACCTACTTCTTGGCTCGATTCCGCCTCCTGCACGTCAGAATGTTCTTGGCTCAATTCCTCATTGTCCACTGCAGAATGTTCTTGACTACGGACACTATGACTCACCGGACTCTCAATTTCAGGTTCTTCGTCTGTTTCCCATTCCGTACCACTTGAATCACTGCTTTCATCCTCAGACAATTCATCCAGCACATATTCGTTGCATGGTTCACTTTCATCTAAAATTAAACACTAATTAGTACTTTAAAGACTTATTTTTGATAATGTTCACTTACTTAGATCCATTGTGATGTAGAATACAACTTTCTTGATGGTTTAAGATATGCAGGGATAGCACAGACGGGTTGCAAATATTAATAAAATGAATGAACGACTAAAGTTGTCACGAATCACCAACAGCATTAAAAACTTTACGACTAAAGTCGTATTTCGGCTCTGGGACACGAAAACTATTGCGAAAATTGTTGTTCCTCGGACCTCAAGTGAGAAGAGGAAAAACAACTTTCCTCGTTTCCCGGCGCTCTGTCAAGTTTTGAATTTCAACAAAAGTCGCACTTCGCCCCCAAGAGGTTAAGGAGATAGTGAAAAGTGTGTGAAGTAAGCACATCTTCATCTCCAGGAGAGTCATGCAATGGAAATAATGCAATTATTCCACTGTGTATCATCAAAAGGTGACTCCCACTACCACCACCACCAACCTTTCTCGTGAGAATCTCCACACACATTGAAAGGAGGAAGGACAACAACGGCACTCCAGAAGGAGAAATTGCATTAACCTAATTCCAAACTTGCATGCAATATGCCTTTTGTTTCCTTTAACAATACAGGTGCAAATATTGTGACAAGATTTAGTTTCACGCGTTTAATGCTCTTTGTGTCTTGTGGAGGAATTAGTTTTTATTTTTTATGTTTTAGGGGAAAGATTGTACAGATGCATTTTGCATGTATTCCGGTTTCCGGGTTTAATAATTGAATGAGTTGAATTTGACATTCACATTTCTGCAGAAGGATGCGTGTTCATGGAAAGATGGAATAGGTTTTGTTCTTCCTGAAGGAGCTGAATAAAATGATTGTGGGATTAATCACAGAAGAGAGTAATGTGCATGATTTGCTTTTTCTGTGGGCATTATTGGATGACTATACATTATGTTTAATTTGTATATAGAGAGTGTCCTAGAATAAAACGTGTGAGAAGGATTTGTTAACAATTTAATTTTGATGGTGATACGCAGTGGTGATGATTTTACGACATCGGAAGTTCATTGAGAAGAAACTTATACAAACTAAAAGAAATATGTACAACAAATGAGATAAGGGAGTGTGTGTGTGTGTGCATTTGAAAGGGACACTTATCATCGATAAGTTTGTTAACTCATTCCTCAAATATTGGACATTGAAACTGGACATTGAGATTTTTGCAAACTCATCAAAATGGCTAGGACTGTTGAGACTTGATGCGAGAATGAGAGTGTGTATAGTTGATAGTGTCTCTATGCAAGTTTTGACTCTGTCTGCTTAAACGCTCTCTCATTAAGGGGAATATAGAATTAAAGTTAAACTTTTTATGATAAACACAAATAACACAAGTCATCCAAAGCTTATCGCATTTTTCCTCATCTTCCACGTTCAAATTCAGCCTCAACATCCATGAGTGTGTCAATAAGGCTGTCTTTTGAAAATCCAAGGTTTGGGTTTATTTAGGCGTGTGGACATCTTCCTTGATAGTTGTTGTTTTAATGTACAGAATAAGGAGGGATATAGTTTTTGGTAGGATTATTTTAACCCTCAAATATATTTAGAGTTACAATGAGATTTTAATGCAACCTGCGATGCATCTCTGCCAGTGTCTCCAATGACAAATTTTTCACGATTTTTATCTTATAAATATTTAAGTGCACTCTCCGCTGGTTTGAGAGATATTAATAATGGATGCGAAAAGGAAATAATACATTATATACAGAAATATGGGAACTTTAACGGGTGATCTGCAATATATAATGCAAAATTGTATACACTGAGGTTACTTGAAGACCCACGCACCCGTCAAATTAACAATCCTTCCTGGTGTTTGTAATTTGTGCAGAGTAAACACTGTGTGGATTGTAAAAGAACTTTATGAATGACACACATCTAATGCAACAACACGTTCCATTTGTATAAAGAATGCACACCATGTGTTAAGTAATGGTGAATATGGTGATCTTATTTTGGAATCGGAGCTGAAACACGTGTGAGGTTATGTGATAATTTAATTATGGATAAATACCACTGAGGGTTTTCCAGTTTACATAGCGTCATATATGCTGCTTGTCGTATTTATAAATCATTGAAGTTTAATACTATATAATAAGGTTTGTTAACAAGCATACATGTAGTATTAAATGGATTGTGAATTGGTAGTTAGTATTAAATGGTATGGAAGGAATTCATAAGGCACATTGATAGTATAAAAGGACATTTTCCTTTTAATTTAGGAAAGAAAAAGGTAGAGATATTGTAGTTAACTGTTGGATTAAATAAAAGTGCTTGGGTTGGTATTTATCACGGTTAAGAACTTGAGAGTGAGAGTTCATCGACCGACTAAACTGCATAGAGCATATGCATGCATCTCTTAAGAAGTAACTCTTCTTCTTCGTGAGGCAGAACTTGCTTGGTTGTTATGGCAGAGAGTCTTTTCTACTTAAACAGTCTGTTGGCTGACTTTTATACATAAGCAGACTCTACAGACTAAGCAGACTTGCAAAGTTCTGTGCTGTGGGCAAATGTTTGTCATCAGAAATGAACCAAGAAATCATAGAATTTGGGTAAATAGCTGTGTGTGATATTTCGAATTATGCTTCTGTAAGGATTGTAATTAAAGTGTGGATGGTTGTAGACTATTAATTTGTTTAAGCAAAGAACCAAGGGGATTTTATATGAAGGCATAGAAGTATGGGATGTTTGACCGGAAATGACCCTTCATGAGAGAGTGTGGTGTGGTATAATTTGCAAAGGAAACCTGTCTGTGGGCCACAACAAACTTAAAAGTGTATAAAAGTATAAAAGTGCAAGTGAGTGAGACTGCTTAAGGATGAAGGAGTTGTTGGAACGAGCAGGATTCATATTATGCGTTCATTAGCCAAAGTCTTGTTCTTATATTTATTTGTTATTTAACTTGGCTTTGATGGAGGATAGGTTGGTGCATGAATGAAATGTTAGTTTGGTGTTGCAAACACATACCAGAAGAACCAGAGAGTTGTTGGGAGACAAGAAACCTAGAGGAGTTTGCAAAGAAGCAATCCCTAAATAATGCAGGCAGACTGAGACAAGGCCGAAGAGATTGAACTTTCTATTTCTTTCAAAGTTAAATCACTTCAATAAATGAATGACGTTCTGCAAGACAGACTTAACACATGAGACTATGAGACTGTCTTGTTCCCGACTTTTGTACGCTTTTCTAAATGTCTGAATTATTTCTTTTTGCAAATATGTCTATTTGCCGTCATGATTAAGGTTTAATGTGAGGCATATATATATTGATTTGTCACATAGTTTTAGTGCAAAGCGTATTATGGTTGGGTCTGGAAGATTAAGCAGACTTTTCTGTTCTTCTGGTAGTATTATGTTCATAGGTTAAGTTGTTGGATGACCATGAGAGACGTTAGGAATGGGCAGGTGAAGGAAGATGTGTTTTTTGTCCAGAGTCCAAAGAAGTTTGTAGACGAGTCCTTCTAAAGGCCGTTCCAGGAGGTTGATCCCTGTCTCTGTTGTTTTGATGGAGTGTACGTGAGGTTTTGGGACCTTACAATTACGCTGGATATGCAAGAAGGGAAAGATCTGAGATCTAACGGGACAATACGGATTGCTTGTGTAAGAGATGGTCTTTGGTAGTAATACGTGTGTGTATGTGTGTAGCCTCCGGCAACACCCTCTTGGGTCTTTGACTTGGGCAAAGATTTAAGACTCAAGGCAGATTGAGATGATGGTAGGTATATTATGAGTGTGGAAGTGCATTTAGACGGCAGGTGAGTATATCTATACGAGGTAGACATTGACACTGAGAGAGTGACAGAGGTGTGTGCTCATTGCCACCCTCAAGGACTCGCCCAATCAAAGTCATCTTTCATCAATTATTGAGGAGTGTAGTGGAAGAGCTCTCGGATGGACTGTATAGTTTTGTCAGATTCCCCAGTGTCTCTCTCTCTCTCTCTGTACTTGCAATTTGCAATATTGCGATATATACATGCGATATGGAAACCTCGAGTCAGGCCTCAATCCAAGGAAACTTCTCAAGGCAATCGGCCTCGCGAAGAGATGCGAATTACCCTAAGCACTAATATGGGATGCTGTGTGGTGTGTGGATATGAGATGAATTTAATTTAGACTGGAACCCTGTAACTTTGAAGACTTGAGATCCCCGGGGAAGAATTTTAGGAATTAAAATATTTTGTGTTTAATCTGTTGATGACATAAAGTATTAAGTATTAATGTCCCAGGCGTAGGTTTGCGTATGTGTTCTGGAGTTTGGTAGAGTTCAAAGGGAAAAGTTGATAACCCAATTAACCAATTGGCTTTGTTAAATTATTAATGAAATAATAGGCCAGGAGGATTGAAGGAACTACAAAGAAAAAAGTACAAAGACATGTGAAGGAGATGTGTGTACATAGTTTAAGACACGAGAGGGTGGGTATTTATTAAGATGTATGAAATATTCGGAGGAAGGAAGTGCGGGTGGGAAACTGGAGCAAATAATGTTTAAGAGCACATGTAAAAGTGTAGGATTATCATGAAGACTAGAGAGACATTGAGGATGACTGGTGATGAGGAGCTCTGCTGAGGTTGGTACTTTGGTAGATTGGTAGTTTGAGTAGAGAGATAGTTAAGTGTGTAGTCAAGTTGGAATAGTTGGATCCACACACGTTAAGTTGGTTTGCAAAAAGTAGTGGCAGTTGCCTTGAGCCGTGGGGAGAGTTGTGAGTGAAATCTCGAGATTCGCCTCAACCCTTTCGTTAGTTCCGAGTCACTCTGCACCACGAACGCATCTCTCTACTGTACTAGTGCTCCCTTCCATAGAAAAACCATTTTTGCCAAAATTCATACACGCTTAAATAGTGTATGGTGATTGTGTGATTCTGCTGAGGAGATATTAAATATATTTAATCTCCAGTACTGGAAAGTGAGATTCCCTCTCTGGAAGTATTTAGTGACATGGTGGAAATTATTTTAAGATTTCCGGAAGTGCAGACACCTTTATCCGTATGAAAAATATACGGTGACTTAAAATGTGAAGTGAGCTTTTGAAGTTTTTGAACTGTTTTATGGGAATTGCGATTTTCATGAAAAATGTGAGTTGTATAAAATAGTTGATAGTGCATGCATTGTTATGTATTAAATTGTGTAGATATTCAGTGTGATATCTTCCTTGGAGAAATTGAGAGAAGCATTGACCTCTCAGAATGTTTAAGGTGCATGAAGCCTTTCAAAAAGTTATTTTTTGTGTTAAATATACTGGGATTTTATTTCTGAGAAGCAGAAATTTGAGCGCATGATTTTTAATTCCTGAAATGATGATAATGAGGAGAGTTTCATGAAAACATTTCTGTGATCTTTTAAGTGTACATTGAATGAGGAGGATATTTTAATAAAATATTAATTACTAATTCAGTGTGGGTTTTATTTGTTACAGAAAAGGGTTAAGTGAACATTCAAAGTTTATTCAACTTGTAAACTTGTGGACAACTAGGAAATCAGTGACTCTTTTTCTTACCTGTGGCTCTCCTATATAAGCTCTTTATGGTGCTTTTCTCTTGTGTGACTTAAATGCAAGAGAACCTTTTGAAACTTTGGAAGAATTTTGAAACTTTGGAACCTGACAACGTGAAATAACTTGAGTGCCTGTATAGTCAAACCAGTCTGGATTTTTGTGGAAAGAGGATTCAAAGTGACAGTTATAACGAAAGATACCTGAGAAGAAAGTGAAGAACCGTTTAAATAAACACTTTAAATACTTTTTGCTTTAAGTACCCGGTGAAGTTACTTAAATATTGAAACTGTGTACCTGTGACAATTAACTACATTTTAAACTTTAGTATATTCATAATAATTCTTGGTGTGAACTCTGGTTAGTAAATCTGTGATTGTGAGTATAGTGGCAGAGAAATTTCTGGACTCAATAAATTTCTGAGAATAATGGACCCAACGATAAAAAGGTGAGAGGAAGTATTTTTAGTAATGTTAATTAAGGTGATGATGATGGGATGATGAGTAGGTATTATTTATTGATGAATGAATTCAATGAACCCAACGCAGAGCAAATTTCTTTCCTGCCACTCTCACTCTCAAATAAAAAATCCAACCTGTTTCTTCCTCAGAACAACTTATGGTTGGTTGCCAGTAGACGAAGATTCCCATGTACAGCGATATGTATTTGTTCCTTCTTACGTGATTGTGTGTGTGTATGTGGATGTGTAGCGCAGAAAAATTAGTTAATGATATTAACTGAGAATTTTAGATGTTATGTCATTTAAGGTGCACTTTTGGGGAAACATTTTATATCCGTGCCTTGTGACTTGTGTGCCGAGACGAGGAAATTAATAATTAAAGTGTAGCTTTTAACTCTACTTGGACAATTATTCATTAGGGATTTAGAGGTATGAAGGAATACTTGGAATATTAGAATTTAGGATGTTATGCTAATTAGATGAGATTAGTAATGTGGAAGTTTGGATGGGAATTTGGGTTAGTGTTTGGTGTTTAGACTATTTGTAGTTTAAGAGTTTAGAGGAAGGTGGTATATTTTGGACGAAGGATGCTATTTGTTAATTTCAATTAAATTTGTGACACTATTTTTGATTAAAAGTAATAAGGAGTCTGTTATAAATGTGGGGATTTAATTTTGGTGAAGGGGAATGAGATATTTGTGACTGAGGAGTTTAATAACAGGAAATTGAAAACGTAGGGACACGTATATTATTTGTGTAGAGAGATTTGGGGTTTTCAAGGTTTTAAAAATCCAGGGAGATTTTTAGTTATTAAGGTTATTAAGGAAGGCAAATTAGATTTGAAAATGGCGAAGGATTGAGAGATGTGCTGAGATGGCATTGGACATGTCGGTGGACCTTGTGGGCTCAATGTCGCATGGCGTGTCGAAGGCAGAGTTCCAGGACATCGCCTTGATCTCTTCGCTACACTGACCGTCATGTTGTTCGCTGGAGTGACTCCAGAAGTGGGTCAGTGGCACTCATCTCATCGTCATTGTATCTCTCAGTTCTATTACCACAGCCATGGCCAGCCAGATACACTCGCATGCAATTCAAACATCCAAACCTGCTGCTGTGCTTCTGCAAACTTATCGAGTAAAAATGCTCTCCAGCCATACAAACAACTCTTTTTGCTCATCTTCATTTTGTGTGTGTGTGTGTCTTGAGCCTGAGCCTCTCAACTCTTAAATGGCAAGTATGAATGTTTTCCAGTTACCAACTTACCTACCAACTAGAACTACCAACCATCATATTAATCTTGTAAACTGAATTGGGAGTTTAGGAGTGTGTCTATTTCTAGTTGACTACTCGTAAACTTCGTAGTTTATGTTGTTCTGAATCATTTATCTTTCTAACATGTAGGTAATCTCATTAAACAAGTAGATTATAGCATTTTTACGATGATTTTGCAAACGTCCTAGTGACGGAAATATTGTCTTTCCGGGTTAAATTTTAGGGGGATTTAGGTTTTACACGGTTTGGAATCTAAATTAAGTAGTATTTTTGTAGAATGCCAATCAATTTATGTTTTAATATGACAAGTCTATTAATTTTAATGTGTGCGTTGTGCGTAGTTTATTTCGATTTTTTCAGTTGCTGAACTAATTTCCAGAATCCAATTGAATTAGAGGTTTAACTAGTTTTATTCAATAGGAACAGAAATAGGGTTCAATTTAAACTGTTTAGTAGAACAAAATAAAAAATTCACAGGGTAAGAAGGTGGCTTAGTAGGAAATGTGATTTATTTCTGTCTGATGTTCTATTGAAAGTAAAATTATCCACGTGTAGACTTGAAAAAGACGGAACCAAAGTTTCAAATTCGAAGCTTATCAGAAGATTAGTTTTGTGTTATATTGTGTTTTAGAATTAGGTTGTTGATAAGAAAAGGTCGCGAGGCAAAATTTGTAAATACTGAAGTGAATTATCGAGGCCTATAAGGCTTTTAATTCTAGGAGAAAGTGGTTTTTGAATTTTAGGAACGCGTAGCTTCTATCTCTACCCATATCCTTGTACAGGAAGTACACATGTGTGCAAAACCCGAGTATTGAATACACAAGGCTACTGATTTATTAATTTGACAAGCCTCGTGTGTCGTATGGCAACAGTAGTACGATTTTACAGTGCAATATGAGTCGCCTTCGGTTTTCAAGACTTAAAATGCAACATTTATTGATTAAAGTATTTAAGTATTTACGTATTTATACGTATGCAGTGTTCTGAAGTGAGTGAGGTTTTTATAAAGCTATATAGTTGCTCATATGTATGACCCAGGGAGACCACTTTAATCTATTTTGATTGAATTGACACCAAAGTTATTAAACATTTGAGATAGATAGTGTTAATTAGTTGTTTGAATAATTAATGGGGAACGTGGAATAAATAGAGTTAAAAGCATGAGATTTTACTAAACTACGATTCACTTTCTCTCCAAAGAAAGAAAGATCTTGAGCCTTCCTTGGACTTGGCTTGGATTGTCCCTACAATACATTCAAATTATTGAATTCAAAAACTTAATTCTTAAAAATTACTGTGGTGACTTCATCAGATATTAAGGATAAGTAGTTTTAATATCTGCTGACTTCTTGTAGCATGTCAGTACTTTTGACGCTGCAGGTAATTTAAGTTTGAAACTCTGTTAGGGGGTTTCCACTTCAGGTTGAATTTCAGAGGATTAAAAGGAGACTTCAAATGAACCGTAAAAACTTCACTTTCAATCTGTCGAAAACAAGTTGAGTTGTCAACTAGTTTCTTTTATAAAAATACTTGCATCCCAGGTCTCTTTTTATTCACCTTAGTAAGATTCTACACAAGTTACAATAGTGTGACACTAGTGCAGAGTCAGTCTACAAGTTCCATCCATTTTTATTCCAAGTTTCCTTCGAGCCTGTTTTCTAATCCTCTTTCACTTTAGTCAAGTTTCGAGTTGACAGTTGAGATGCACTTTATGGGGTTGCATACTCGCGTTTATTTTATTTCTTATTTGCACCCGGGATTCTGTAGATGAAGTGATGGTGCGAATCTGATGGCAAATATTCATGAAAGTTCATCTGAGTTGGTATTATTTCTTATTTAGTTATTTCAAGTAGCAGGTTGAAAGAGGTGGTTATATCGTGCCAAAATTGAACACATGATATTTGGTTTTTACTAGCAAATAACTTTCAAGAAGAGTTTTTTTTATTTTAGCTCTTTTTAGCGAGCGTTTTGTAGAAGAAAATTGAGGCGAGGAATATTATCTATTGATAGTTTATGGGGGGAAATGGGATAGTGTTTCGTATAATTTAAATTTTAAATTCCTGTATGAAGTAGTTTTACCATCTGATCCGACGCCAATCACTTGATGTAACTTCCTCGGACGGTATCTTCCGTGCAACATGCGCTTATTAAGTTAGGATAATATCTGTAACTGTTTGGTAAACCTATAAATGCATCTCTGTCCTCATTCTTCCCATGCACGTCATTTGCGTGTGCATTCTGGTACACGGATGGATTCACAAATTCTGTGAATTTCAATTTGCAGAAAGTTCAAAGGACTTTGAAAAAGGAGTAGAAATTTGGATGCATTTTGTTCAGAGTTATTCAATTAACAGAAGTTGGTATTCCAGAGGAATTGGAAAAGTCTTTTTATGTTTTTGTGTATTTCAAATTTACTCAAAAAGAGGAAAGATGACCAACACACAGGAGAGGTTTTTCTTTGATCACGTCTGGTAAATGTCACCTAGCAATTATAAATTCCTCTGTGAATTTTGACCAATAGAGAGGAAATATCCTGCTTGAGAGTGGCCTACATAAAATTGCTCTGTCGAACGGGGATATGTGGAAGAGTATAGATAATTATTAGTCATGCAATATTTCATAAGTTTGTTGGTTAAATTTGCAGGTGAACAGATTCCGTCCTTTGATTTGAAAAGAAGAGTGGGATCATCATCATCATCTGCTATAGTCAGTGTAGATTCCAGTCTTGACTGACACCCTCAAAGGAGTCCAGGTAGGTTTAATTAACTTATGCTAATTAACAAAAGTGGACAGGTGGATTGGACCCGCGATGAGATTTAATCTGGTAGACCTGAATGCATGCACAAAGTACAAAGGGTTAGAGAATGAGGAGATAGAAACCGGAGGCGATTTCTGGAATCCTCTCCACTTACCTGTCATTTCCTCCGACAAACTATTAGCAAAATCAAATTTGTGTTTGGCAGGAAAGAAAAATATACTGAGGCCGAATAAATTCCCTTTTTATTCAGGAAGAAGGAATGGGAAAACTTTTTTGATCCTGTTTGTTGGGATTGCGAGGTTGGAGAATGCATGAGAGAGATGAAAAATGGAAAAATAATTTTTCGTGAGGGTTTCAAAGCGTTTTGTTTCAGAGAGAACAAGACGTTTGTGTAATTTAATTTTGAGAGTTTCGTTTGATGGTCGTGTCGTGTAGGATAGGGACTAGTGTTTCAAAAGAAGGGAGTCAGTGGTGGCAGAAAGTTACTTGTACTAATAACATCCCTTCTCCTCGCAACTTTCCCTGCTATCTCTCCTCAGTTTTGACCCAAATCCCCGTTCGTCGGCTTTTTCGGGAGGTCGGATCGATGGACGTGTGCATTTCCTACTACTTTCTCCTTCCTTCCCAACCCGAGTTTCTGGACTCTGTAGTATTTCAAGGTCGCTCTGTCACTGACTCCTTCAAGGGCTCAGCAGGAACTACAAACTGCGTAGCAGTGAACCCTTCATGTCCAGTTAGACGCTCCTTTCCTGTCCCTTAATGATGAGTAAGCATCTCTTCAAGTTCTGGAAAACATGTTGTGATGTGATATGACACGGTACCATAGATACATAGTTGATGGAGGGACCTTGTACATTCGTGTACTTGCTCGGGACTGAAAAATATCGCTGGTGATTACACAAACGAAGCATATATACCTGCGAGGCCTGAGGATCTCGCATCTGCACTCAACTCACTGCGATATAAAAGGGTTTGAAGCTAAGATCAATAAAAATTCCAGTTATGAAAGACAGGATGCTAAAAATCTTCTAGAGGGTGGTGGTGGCAGGCAGAAAAGTGGAGAGGTCTATATATAATGCATGATGATAACATGATTATATGATACTGTGTGATCATTCATCTTACATTTCCTGGGTGATGTGATCTCACATATAGAGGCAGGCAGTAGTCATGGGGACGATGAGGGAGCTCTGTGCAGCTTACGATGTAATCCACAGGTAGAAGAAGGAGCTAATCCTGAATAATAGCCCAGCCCATGGATAGTGGTACACTTTGGTAGCTTGGAAGTTTGGATATTTGGTAGTTTTGGTAGTGGTAGACGAGATAAGGTTTTCATGAGAGTGACTCTCATATAATTCGCAAGGTAAACGGAAGGTCACTCTAGAGAGAGCGAGCGAGCGTACTTGAGTCCTTATAGAGAGCAACATGCAAAAGACTATTTTTACTAAAAGGAAGTCTGCACAGTCATTAACATTTAAACTTACCAGAGGTTAGTTTAATTATGACACAGATGAGGAATTGCATTATGTACGTTGAGCGAGAGACTCAGAGAGAAGTTGGGACACGATTACCTAATGCTTTTTGATTTGTCAAAGTCTCCTTTTAAGCTGAGAGTCATTGTTTCCTACGAAAAGTGTATGAAACTGCAAATAATGCATCAGGTAAAGAACAAAGTTAAAAGAGGTGCAAGTCAGCATCATTCACTTTCCATTTTGTGCACGAAGGAAGGAAGAAGACGAAGATGCTTGTTGGAGTGTGACATGACATTCTGGTTCAGTTAGGTTGGACTCTGTGAATGCTGTTGCTCATGTTGATTTTGATACATGGTAATTAATTAATGCAAGAGGGGTTATTATGTCACCTGAGGTAGGTAGGCACTTTGCCAGTTAAACTTTCTACCTCTGAGGAGTATATATTTCCATTATATATGAGAGATAGGGCACTCAAGTCCTACGAGTTGACTGCCAACGAAGCAAAAGTACCCTCGTTCTACAGCCTGTACGATGTATACAGTGTGTGGAAGAGGGACACAACAAAGCAATTAAGAGATGAAGCTTAACAAGTATCTCAGATGACGTGGGTTTTGTATGCATAAGTTTTAAAAAATCAGAGGAATTCATCGCAGTATAAATGTACCCTTGAGGGTTTCTCTACTGCTCCTTTTGTACATATATAATTACATTGTTGAATTCATTGGTGGTGGGGAGAAGACTACGAGGAGACCATCAGACTGGTCGGAAGGAAGGAAGTTGGGAAGCCTTTATGGTGGCCTAGTTTTGGGTCAAAAACCTCTCGAGTTCACTCACTCGCTTGCCATTGTTGAGATTTGATTGTTGCACTCTCACTCTCTTTACGTAACTAGTGTGCAAATGTTGAATGTGCAAAAAAAGTTTTCGCACAGAGAATTCCTCCGACTCAACCGGTGGCTTTCGTTGGATCTTCCGAATCCACTTCAGGTTCAGGTTGCCCCGCATGAGTGAGACTTCTTTCTCCGGGACTCTTCCAGTCGTCCTACATATTCATTCCCATTTGCCTATCATCATTTACTCTCTCTTTCTTTCTCAAGTATATAAAGCTCTTTATTTGTAATTTTGTTGGAGAGCAATTGCTGTGAATTACCCGTGTAGGTGTGTAATGAAACTATATGGGTTTTACTTGTGGATGGCGAGAGATGCACAAGACATTCTTTAAGAGAATTGGGTAAAGTGGAAGGAAGGAAGAGACGAAGCGATGCATGCAATGATCCGAGATCTCAAGAAGAAGAGTCTCTCAAGATGATTTGACGACGGTGATGTAGTTAATGTAGGTAGTAGTTGAAGATTTGAAGATCTAGTAGTAGTGGCAGTAGTGGTGGTAGTGGTAGTGGTGGTAACAAGGTAGGGATGCTTAGATTTCTAATTGACAATTATGTGAAAGAGAGAACTGCTGGCGAGGGCAATGGACTCACGTTTCACTCCTTTTTCACTTTTTTCTGCCTCCCCTGCAAAAGTCCCTTACTACCGACCCCCCTTTCAGATAACCACTTACCTCATCTTATCACCCAAGTCGTTATCCAACAATCGCCTTTACTCATAAGGCCCCATATTCTGCAAATCTTGTACACTAAAAAATTCGTTTTACTCTGCGAGACTTTTTTAATCAATGCAATTTATTTATGGATTTTTTAACTGACTTGTATATGAATGCTTATGACTTTTTGAAACACTTTGATTCCTCACCAGATCTCGTGATGTTCTTCACACATCTGTGATTCTAGTTGGTTGTTGGATTTCTGTAGAAGTATTTATTGTTTGGGTATACAAGTCATGTGTATTCATATATACGGGATGGTTAAAGTGTGTTTAAAAAGACTTGAGACTTGAGAGTTTATATTAAAATATATATGAATCTTTTTGCAAGGAATCTTTAAGCAGTTTGTACGTACACTTCTTGTATGTGGAATTGTATGTGTGTAGCGATGGAATAAATGATACACTGCGGTGTGCGAAAGTTTTTTTTATTAATTGTCATTCAACATTAAAGTATAAAATATGAAAACATTTTTATTATTTCGCGTACTTTTCATTTCATTTGAATTAATCATTCCTTCCGTAGTCTTTTATGTCTTTTGGTTTTGAGGGAAAAGTTTCCTTATTTATGTGAATTAGAGGTGATCCGTTGTCTTATTGAATGTTGTGTGGAGGTGGAAATGGTAGAAATTTTTTGAAAATAGATTTCCACGGTTAATGCTCACAAATTGTGAATTTTTGTACGGTGGGTGGTGTTTAATGAACGTGTGAGATGGGAATGATGGGATAGTTGACTGGTCCATATAAATATAGTTGAGTTGTTCAGGTTCATATGGATATGCGTGTTTGTGTATATTCAAAGGAACTCTTGATTCTTCCTATGTGCCCTTCCTATTTATGTTCTTGTGTTAATGTTTCGTGAGAAGTATTAAACTGTTTAAACAAGAATTAATTATAAGTAGTGGCAGAGGTGTGTAATTAACGAGCCATTTTATCGACTTAAACTTATTCTGTTGTTATCTTTACCTCCGATCTAAAAGTCTAAAATAAAACACCCAAACAATTAAATCTTATTAATGTGAGGGAGTTGTTAAAGTATTCCGAAGGGAATCAAGCAGGCATAGGCACACACTTTGTAATAATGTGGATCTTGGGCAGTTATTTTTATGGAGTTTAAAGTATCAGCTCAGGAAACTAAAAAGTAGAGGCGTTTGTTGATTTCTTATTCGATATTTTTGTATGGTTAGTTGTCCAGGGAGGAAAGTATATTTTTAGTCCCATTTAATCTTTATTTCTATTAAATTTGCACACGTAGGAATGACTTGTTCATTACAAATTGTTTCTTATTCCTCACGTGCACTTCCGTAAGCTGAAAACATTTTAATGTGTGTTTTGCACGTGATAATTCACATGGTGTAAACTAGTGATTGAAATTCGATAGGATGGTGGTGAATGGTAGATCAGTTAGGGTGGATATTGTATTTTACATCGTTGGAGTTGATTTGTAGTGTGATTAGGAATGGGGGATAGTGAGATTATGGGATATTAGGTTTGTGATTTGCATATAATAAAGAATGGGTTGATGGAAAGACGGATAGTGCAAGTAGCTTTGTATATGTGTGGAGATGAGATGAGGAAGTGCATTTGTAGGTAGGAAGATTGGTTTTGTGTATAGGCCACTGTGTCACAAATTAGGAGTGAATGGTCCCACTTGGTGATCCAAGTTGGATGATTGGGACGATATGATTAGACGAAGGGATGGCAATGAAACGGAATGAACGCTGAATGTGTAAAAAGATTGGTGAGAATGGATGGCCTTACTTTGAAGTGTCCTTGGATGAGGAACAGATTATCGCAAAGAGATTGAGGAATAGTAGAGAGAATGAAGTTCAGTGAAGGAGACCTTGTTGGTAGTTTATTATTGCGAATTGGAAATAGTGTATGCAGAGATATATTATTATTTGGTATGGATGAGTGTTGTGAGTGTTGTCTGGTGTTTATTTTTTAAATGGAATAGGCGTCTGAGATGTTTAAACAGGGTTTAATTGTAATTACGAGAGGAAAACGGAAAGAAAGCGCAAAAAAATGAGTGTGTGAGGAAGCGAAGGACGCTGAGCTGGAGATATTGGCCTTTGATAACATGGAAACTGTGGAAGCTGGAGGTCGACGAGATTCGAATGGGTTGTGTTGTTGCTGGATAAGCTGCATTTTTTAAGCCTTCACGGTCACTGTCTTCAATTCATGTCCATAAGCAACATTCTTTCCACAAGTGTAAAGCGCTTCGGCCTTGCTGTCATCCTCCGAGGTTTACATTATTACATTCATTCGTGAGTTAGTATGAATGGCCTCAATTTTAAAGAACAAGTGGGGGTTTATAATTTCCATAAGGACAATCAAGTTCCCATCTCTGCATAAGTATGTTTGAACAGTGTTGTTGTTTTTATATTTTATGTGGCTGCCCACAGTTCTGGAGCGTGATCGTTTGTTTTTATATGTCTCTGATTTGGTTAAGTATTTGCCCAGTGTGCTATGAGTTATGAGGTAAGAAGTTGTTGAAGACAAAAGACATTCGGGTGGAATACAAATAAGAATGGGTGGATGATAATGTAGTCATATGTCGACTACTATCTAAGCACCTTGGAATTCTATATTCTCAGTTCCTGATGAGTAGATTTTTATACAAAACTCAATATTTTATAGACAGTTGAAAGGTCTGAGTTTAATGTATTGTAAGGGTAACCAAAATTAGCAAGTTAAAAGTACTAATTGGTATGTAAGTAATAAAAGTACGAGTGCAGTTTCCAATCAATGTCTTGCGTGATTTGGTAATTTGGTTTGGAACGAAAAAAAATGAAGTGTGGGTTGCTAGTTTTGTGAGAGTTTGTTGAAACAATAAGGGAACACAGAGGGTAGTGTGAAGAGAGAGAGAGAGACATAAAGAGAGATTTTTAGCATGTGAGTGTTTATGAATGCAGATAAAGTCAATTAGGGGTGGTGTTGGTATGCATTCTTATAAAGAAGGGATGACTGAGTGTAAGGAAATCTTTGTGAAGACATTGAGCTCGTCAATGTCATCGAAAGACTTGCTGAAGGTAAAGGTGAGGTGTCCAAGGCCTTTCACGTGCCATTGTTGCATACGTTACCATAACGACACTACTGTTGAACTTGCCAGCATCTAAGGACGCTGTGGAGTACAAGGCGAATGATGAGAGGCTCACAGAGCAAGGACGATTTACCGTCACGTCATACTTCTGCGTTGTCGGGTGGTGGAAGCTTGTCGTTGGAGTGTTAGGTTGACTAGGATTGGGAATATGTAGAGCAGTATTTACAAATGGAGAGTTAATAGTTGATACAATGGTCAAAGCTGTTAATCATAGGATTGTGGTGACTATGCAGTTTAAGAACGTCGTTTCCTTGTACTGCCATCAAAGTTACATCCGTACTTTGCACTCCTTCAATGACGAGAAATAAAATGGGAATTGGTTTGGAGGATCTCACAAAGTCTTAAGTCAAGTTTATGGAGAAAAACTAAGAGAGACGATGGGAGTGACGAAAGTAATCCAATCCCGTTAGGGTTGCTGCTTAGTGCTTAATCTTTGAGGATGTTGTGTGTGTGTGTGCGTGTATGAAAGTTGGGTTTAGTCTCTTAACAAAGTTGTTCTGCTGAGGTTGAGTCATTCGCTCACTCGTAAGAAGACGTCATTCTGTAAAACTTGTCCATAACTTGGATTATTCTTGCATAATGGTGTGTTTTCATGAATCTAATTATCTCAATCATCCTACATAGCATCTTATTACTTGCCTAAGTCTACTACAATAATAACATTGTTTAGCCAAGGAAAATAGATAAAGGAGGCTGTTGTTTTACGCACAGAAGAGAGTGCTCTATGTAATTTTTGTTAATGGGACCGAATTGTTATTTATTTTGCTTTGTTTGTTAGGAAAGATTACGCACTTTAATTATTGGTAAATGTTTAGGGAAATGAAGTTGATAGGAAAAAATACAAAAATAAATTATGAGAGAGCTGTAAGTTCTAGTCTACATATTAATCTGTGAATAAATAATCTCCCAGAGTTAAGTTAGTCATAATGAGTCCTTGTATTCGACGAATACGGCAAACATGAACTTGGTATTTTCATTGTCACACACATACACACAACTAGCAAGAGAGTGTGAAGTAGCCTTCACTGAGATTCATACAAATTGGAGGTGCTCATTCATATTTTTAGTTTTGTTAAAGTGGACTTTGTTGTTAGCAATTTGTGCTAAAGATGAAGCACGTTGCGAATTTGCAAAGTGTTTATTACGTGTGTGTAAAATAAAAGGTGGATTCACAGACGTAAGAATTGTGTGAAGAGGTTCACATTGTACGGGGGTTTTATGATGTGATTTATATTTTTATATACTGACTCTGAAGCAGTTCCATGCGGTACAGTTGATTAATTCATTTGATTGGTTCGTTGAGAAAAGGAGATTCAAGTACTTCAAGCTCAATCAGAAAGAGCTTCAATCTTACATTCAACATTGGAACAAATGAAATTATTAATCCTATTAGTACACCTTTATGTAGTTTTCTTTCGGAAAGACACAAGAGAACATTTTGGCAGAAAGATATGAAATAAGTAGGTCAAATTGATGAACAATGCACCGGACGGTCGTATATATTGGTTACATGATATCTATGAAATAGCACAACCTTTGGTAGTTAATAATTATGAGTTGCACATGATACAAATATACTTGTAAGCTTGGCAAAGTTAATAAGAAGCGTATGAGATAAGTATGAAGCGAAGTAATAGTAAAGCCTCAATTGATCCAAGTGCATCTCAAATATCATGGAATTTATATTTGAAAAGTATTAGAGGTGGAGATCATAGTTTAAATCTGAATAAGACACAAAGTGACCTTCCACTATCAAACCTTTGATGATTTACAAGCTGACACACATTCAGAGTTTTGGCGAGGTAGTGTGAATCGGAGTTCGGCATCGGATTTATCAATTGCATCGAGATATGAGGTTGGATGATGTATCAAATATCGGGACATGGTGTGGGTGTATTGCCGTTGTATTAATGTATGTGAATCATTGGGCGAGTTTCTCGTACTTAGCAGTTTAGTATGATGAAGGTGGATATCAACTATTAACATGACAATATATTTTATTTCACTACGAAGTTTAAATAAGAGATGTGTATGTGAAACGACGTGAATGATAATGTTGGCTGACTCTTGCAGGGAGTGATTAACCTTGGCTTGGCTTTGAATGAATTTACCTTTGCATTGATTTAATGACTTGTTGCTGCCTACACGCGAAATCGTTCATCATGCTCGTTGATTGAGAGTCCCAATCAAAAGATCAACACTCAATTCATTGCGAACGACTATAGTCACACTAATAAAATAAGCGTCTAGACTAAACGCACACTTAATGTGCAGTGTTGAATGTAAAGGTCTCTCTCTCTCGCTCATCATCTCTTATTCACTTGGGAAGCTAGTGAGGATGGTTCTTGCGAATCGCGATGCAAATATGTGCGAAATTACGGCATTGTAATCGCTCATACTGAGAGTGAATGAAATGGTGAAAGTTCTGTTTGTTGAAGATGGATGACGGATAAGCCCTTCCGTGAGTGATTTGCATCCTTAACTCTACCCTTTCTGTTTATGAGTTGAGTTTTTTTCAAAACTGTAGCAAGTTGAATGGGACTTTAACACTCAGTTACTGTTGGTTGGTGTTAGGTTTGTGTGAGGAATGCGCTCACAACTCTGCACTGCACTGCACTGTCTTGTGCACTTCCGATGAATTGTTGTTATGAAATAGGGATTTTATAAATAAGTTGTATGTAGTCTGTAAAGGTGTGTTATATATATATGGGATAGTTGCATTAAAGATTGATTCTGGGCAAGTTGTTTAACGACTCCAGGGAAGTTATAAAATTGTAGTTGGCAGATTTCAGGTAGAATAGAATATTATTTGTAGGAATCCTTATGAAGTGAAACTCTATCTTTGAGATCATTTTCGTGCAATAAGTCAACTTTTGTAATATGTTTACAGACCAAATAATTGAAAGGATGAATTGAGGGTTTTATTCGAAGTATGTCGAGGGAGACAGAGGATATAAACTTGCTGTTGCGCAAGGGTGAATTGATTTTCTGGAAGTTGGATAATAATAGAGGAAGAAGGAATGAAGACATCTTTTACAAGTAATAAAGCAGTGATTGATCATTAGTTGAAAAGTAGGAGTCGTCATTGGCATCGCGACAAGTATAGTTTGTCTCCTGAAAGATTTCTGGAGTCTCAGCGAGTCTTTTATCAATTCTTGATTTTGTTGTTCCATTGAAGTCATTCATTATTCATATATTGTGTCTCTTTGTTAAAAATACATGTGTTGTTAAGAATGATGTGCTGAATGTTGCTTCGTGAAACAATGGACAAATACCTTGTGTGATAATAGGAGTATTGTACAGTTAGGTAATTTTGGCAATAATCGGACAGCGTTTAAAATTGGGAGTCATGTGGGGTTATTTAAAAGATAGGGTGACGATTCTTCTCTCAAGTTCAATTGTGTTTTTAGTGTTGCAGTGTGTGGACAGTTTGTTAGTAGGACACGAGGACGGTAAAGTTATGACTTATGAAATGTAAACTATGAATTCGTAGAAGACCTCCTCCTTCTCTATTGACTTGTGTGTCTCCCCATTATTATTTCCAAGTAGTTTGGTCTATGAATAAATACTTCAATAGAAAACCTTGTGGGTATTAGAGAATCTTTTGTGCAATTCCAGGTTGAGTTTGGGAAATGCTCTTTTGGGCATCATCATTAGACTTTCATTCTGAGGTAACTTCTCATGTTTTCTTAATGATGGCTACTTAAGATACTTAAGTATTGGTTTGATTTACTGGGTGACAAGATTTGTCTCAAATTTCTCAATACTCGAGTAAGTAGAGTAACTAGTGTATAGTGTATCGTTTTCAATGTAGAAGGGTTGTGCGATTAATATTAAGCAGTGTAAAGTAATTGTGTCTCAAAAGATTATTTCGTCGGCAAGTTGGTATTACATTACACTTATTCTTGGGAAAGATACTTCCGTCTACGATGTTGTGTTGGTTTTCAATTATTATTGTGTGTATATATTGCAATCTCATCTTTTTGTCTATCTTGGAGTTTCAATTTGTCCCACGTAAGTTGATTCCGATTTCCAATATGAGAAGACTTTTATAGGCTGAGAGATGCATTAATTATAATACTGTTTTGAATAACATTTAAATGAAGGATGTTCAATCTCATGAGCGATCTTTTATTTGTGTAGAATACATACAAATATTCCAAGGGGTTTATTATTACGTTGAGAGACTTTTTTAGTTATAATATAAAAGTACAATTTGGAGATTGGCGTATAGAAAAATTGGCTACATGATGATGAGTAGGTTTTACAAAGCAAAAAGTCATGAAGAAGCAACTGGAGAATGGAGTTTTAGCAAAGATGTTTTTTGAGCACACCAAGTCACCATGGTTCTGAAATGATTTCATATGAGTTGATGATTTGTCAGGATTTCCAAGTAATCTTTCAGCTTGTATGTCTCATTAGTTTTCGTATTTACGCTCAATTCAGTTTTGAATACTTTGCAAATATTTTCTTTGATATATTTTCCTGTAGAAAATATACTTCTCGTAATTGAAGATTGGGGTGATTATTGTAAAGAGAATCGGAAGTCTGTATGTCTGAAAGAGTTGTGTGGGATGTATGAAATATTCTGGCAATTTGATTTTTATCTGACTGTAAACCCACGCTCATGTTTTCACAATATTTTCATAGTTCAACGAGTCAGACATTAATCATGATATTCGATTCAGTGGACTTGAAAGAAGTTTTGGAATCTGTAGAGATACTTTGTGGCCCCCTTCTGGCGCTTTGTCCAATTGGATACGAATCAGAAAGGAACACTTTTGCTTGCAAAGTTTACCCCAAACTTCGTAGAGGGAGCAAAGAGTTGGACAGTAAGTTTAACAATAACCATGAGTAGTCTCCTCAGCAATAAATGACAATAAAAGTTAATTATTATGCCTCTCTCTCTCTTAACATAAACAATACTTTACTATTCATAAAAATATTCCTGCGATAAATATCACTTACTACAAACCGGTTGTTTCGAATCTCTTGAATATGAATGTTATTGTGGGAACTAGAACCATACTTTCTTCGTTTCTTCCGTCATATTCGTTATCTACAAATGCATTCATGAGACATCGGAGAAGAGACAATGCAATTTTCAAACTTTTATTTTCATTACGTGAACAGGAATTCTTTTTTTGCTTTAAAAAAGAAACTACGTGCACTCCATTGAGTTTCAGTGATAAATCTCACGTGTGTAGTGGTTTAATGCTTCTTGTCCACTTAATTCGATGAAAATATAAAAGTAATAAGTAATTTACACCTAAACTAATACTGTGTTTTATTTGCAGAGTGATTCATGAGTAGTAGAAAGCTTAAGAAGAACCGAATTCCGGACGGATAAGGCCGGATCAGAAATCAAAGTGGATATCAAAATAGAAACGATGTCATTGTCGTGTTCTGGGGCCCCTCGGGGGTTCCAGGACTCTGACGAGATGGCCTTCATCGACGACGACCTTCTGTGGTGCTCTGACAATGACTCCAAACTCATGGAGTTGTCGTCATGTCTCGTAAGTTGCATGAAATGATGATCTTTAATCCAAGCCACCCAGTTTACACAAGAACCGTTCTGTAGAGTACACAACGCCCTCTAGCGGAAGAACGTGAAACTAAATTGTGTCTTGCGTTGTGTCGCAGAGGGCGCTTTGGCCTCCACTTTGTTATTTGCGTTCACTTTGATTCTCTTCTTGATTTTCATGAATGAGATTTTTAGTTTTCCAAATATTTGAACTTTCAAGTTGGATTGGTTTTCTTATTTGGAATTTGAAGTGAAGAGATGGAAGACAAGTCTGTAATTATTGTGTGGTTATATTCATGGGTTTGTAGTTTAAATAATGCATTCTTGCGGACTGGGTGGGATGGGTTGAGGACAGTGATTTTGAAAATTATAAGGAACATGAGTAAAATCTGTTGTTTTGTATTTGCAGGATGGAGGAGGACCTTCAGGGTCATTAGTTTCGAGCAGTACTGGAGGAGGCGGTGGTGGTGGGGGAAGTGGAGGATTCAGTACTTCTTCACCTCCCACCTCAGCGCCGAACGGATCCTCAGGAGGAAACAATGACAACACTAGTCCAGCACAGGGAATGAGTTCCTCGGCATCGTCGTATGGAAGCAATCATCATCACCACCACCCTCAACAGCACCATCCGCATTCCCAGCACCACCCCCACCCCAATCATCATCAGCAACACCACCATCAGCAACATCACTTGCTTAGCAGAACGACTTTCGTGTCGTCAAGTGTTTCTTCAGCTCCTCCACCCCAGTCAGCGAATAATAATGCTCATGTGGTGTCGTCCACAACACCCTCAGTGACGTCGTCGTCCTTCGCCACCCCACAAGCCCCTCCTCAAGCGTCATCCTCGTCTCCGTCGTCGTCCTCTTCCACAGGAGACGCTGTGCATCCCGAACTCAGTCAACTATCTCAAGCTGACTTGAATGGCCTCGTGTCCACGTTGGACGATGATGACGATGACCTTTTCAAGCAATTGGGAGATGCCAGTTTTGAACTGGATCCGCTTCTGGATGAAATCCTGGAAGATCACCAGCGGTCTAGGAGACCTGTAGGAGACAGCAACTTTGGGAACAACAACAACAGTGGAAGCAATGGAAATCACTCCCTCCAGCAATTCCTTAGTTATAACAGTGGGGCCAATAATAATCATAATGGATTGAGTCATCAACAAATGGATGTGGGTGGAGGTCAAAGGAGAAATAGGAAGGGGAGACCTTCAGAAAATGGAGTCTCCGGTGGAGGAGGCAAACTTATGGAAATCTCTTTGGAGGATGCGGCTCCTGGTATCCTCCAAATGGCTAGAGCTAATGCGACCAATCCTACAGGAAGTGGCAAGGGATCTATTCTGGCTAATCAGTTGTGTGGACCTCACAACGGAGTCGGTGGACCTCTGGGGTCCAATAAGGCCAACATCGCTGCAGCAAATCCCATCCTTGCAGGTTAGCTCACAAAATAATCAACGCCTTTACTCATCTCGCATCAATTCACATAGACTCTCGTGGAAAGTTCAGAATCTTCCTCCAGCCCACAATGGACTGCCTTTATTTACTGCTTATTCAGCGTATTTGCAACTTATCTTTTTATTTATTGGCTTTTTGAGTAGCAATGTATCAATGATAACGGCTAACTAACTCAATTGTCCCAGTGTATTAAGTCATCGATTGTTTCTGGTTAGATAAAGGAACACTTACAAACTCTCACTTATATGCAACAGCTCCTTAGCTCAGCTACTTTATTAGGTTCTACCGGATTGAGTATCTAAATTAGGACCTAAATCCCATTAGGCTTGATACATACTGATTATTTGTTGATGCGAATGTTTGTACTAGAATTTCTACCACAGGTGAGGTAACATTAAGTTGCATAGAAAAATTCCTCAGCCACGTTCGTTAGCCATATATTGATTAGCATTTAACATGCAGCAGAAATAGCGATCGCCCATTTGACTTATCTTTTCCCAAGTTTACGCTCCTTGAGGAAAAGTTGTTGCGAAATAATTGTATTTCACTGACAATGTACAGTTTTATTTGTATTTGTACTCCAGGTACTTTAATTTCCAACAGTGTCTATGTATTAAAATTTAACGTAAAAGAAAATTTCCAGGGGATCAGATTATGAATTTCAGTGTGTTGTGTTTGGCAATTTCGTCATTTGGGTTTTTATTTCTGTAGTTAAATCAATTTCATATCAGCGTGAATTCTTCAATGTTAAACTGTTGAAGTATAAAAATGGTGGTAGATTAAATGGAATGACAATCCCTAGGTGCTAGATGGGATTGAAAGGTCAAGCTTGCTTATCTTCGTACTTAAGCACGCACTGTAAGAACTTGCACGGTTCAGCCTAGGCGATTGTATCATGGCAATTTATGTGACATATCAAACAATTTCTTTGAGTTAGAACTTAACCCTAGAACAGCGTTTGGTCATAAAGTACCTATGGCACAGCTGCTAGCGTATTCACATGGCAAATGCTGCAGATAAATGTTGTGCGTGCTACTACTCTACTTCAATTTCGTTTAATTTTGTGTTGTGGTAGGTCTTTAGGGGAAGTATAAAAGTTTGTCATAGAACTTGGAAATAAATTCCAGCTATAAGTGAAAACGTAGTGGAGAAAGGTGAATTTATCATGCAACTGCGAAAGTTCGCCCTGTTGAGTTAGTGTACAAAGCCATACAAGTCGGGAATCGGGATGATGCCACAGGAGATTTGTTGTTGCAATGTATCATACATTTTTTATGCAAAGCTGTGTGAAAGTTTAAGGGGAGGTTTTATTTTGCTATTGAGGTTCCAGGCAGTAAAGAAAGTCGAAACAAAACAGACAGGAAGATACCATATGTAGTATGTGCTGTGTCGTCAGACAGAATGTTGGGTTAGGTTAGGTTTGAGGAAAAACATAATGGCAATAACGTTGTTTGCTTTCATCTGCGTTGAAGTAACATGCAACATGAGAGGAGGATGATAACTAAAACAAATATAGAAAAACGTGTTGTCTGGGCACTACAGGCACTTTCTGGGGATTTAATAATGGAGAAAGGATGGTTGTTTAACTTGCAGCTAGTGAAGATGGTACGTGTTATTAGAGATACTGCCAAACAGACCCTTGTTCAAGGACAGGAGAGTCTGAGAAAGTTTCAATTCTGTTGGAAGTATGGATGTCTAGATTCTGTGAAGTTTGGGTAGTGCGCACAGCTTTTTCTCTAGATGAAACGAATTCCCTTTGAGGCTTCTCAGAAAGTCTGCAGTGCAGGGAAAGCTAGGACTTGTGAAATTGTATGGATTGAGTCAGGTCAGGGTTGTGAAACCAGAATACTTGGTTACATTAGTGCTCGTTCTCCCAGGTAGTTTGAAGTAGGATAAATAAAGTATGTGTAATATTATATTACTGAAGATGAAACGGGGAAAGCACAAAGATATGAGGCTCTGCTTAGTACCTTTAAAGCCCAGAAACCAACCACCAGAGGCTTTTTGTTTCCTAGGTTAGGTTCGACATAAAAAGATTGGTGTCAGGCACTTTCTCTTCTAGCAGTACTGTTCACGTCTGTCTTTTGAGAAGCCTCGAGTGAGTCGAGTGTTAGGGAAAAACAGGTCTTAGTCACCATCTTAGTTCTTTCTTGAAACTGATGAAATATACATTTTACGGAGGATACCATTCTATTAACATTTTAGTGTTTCTGGCACCAATGATAGCCGCAGTCAGTAGTTACTTTTACAGCAAAGTTTTGGATACTTGTTAATGATTGTAGATAAATCACGAATCTTGAGAAAACGGGTAATTACTGTGAATTAAATGGTAGAATGGGTGCAGATAAGTATGTATTCTTCAGACAGTTATAGAGGCTTTGGAAAAAGGAAGGTTCCCAAAAGTGACAGCCATGTTCAGGATTATGAGAATTGAAGCGTGTATTTGATCTTTTGGGATCCAGCTCATGATGGACTAACATAGCAATAATCATGCTATTATGTAACTTGTTGTTCTTGTTAATTAGGATAGCTCTATCTCTATCCGTAGATGACAAGCTTTGATAGAAAATAACTTTCAAATTCCTTCCATTTCTGTTCGTGAAGTAAATATTTGAGTAAACTTACATATCTCCTGTCACATGGTGATTTCACATTATCCTGTCAAAGATATTTTTTTATTCTCTTAAAGAGTGAATAGCTTTTTTATATGTTTGCGTAGCAATAGCAACTTGTGAGCCATGTTGATTAATCAAAGTTAAAGGATTTTTGGCCCTGAAAAAGGAAAGTGGGCGAATGTTCGAAACTAGCAGAGGTATATTATGAGAAACACTTGTATGCATGTGATCACGATCGTGCTCATACATTATGACCTTCTACGAGATTATACTGCGAATTCTAGAGTTTTCAGTGAATTTATTATCTAGGACTTGTCCCGTCTTGAGACGGGCTTTTTTTGGCTAGTTGTTTTTATAG